>WAAF01020274.1:64839-75076 GCA_013400475.1 Tricholaema leucomelas
GCCAATCACTCTCTCTGTGAAGAACTTCCTCCTAACATCCAGCCTATACTTCCCCTGGCACAACTTGAGGCTGTGTCTCCTTGTCCTGTTGCTGGTTGTCTGGGAGAAGAGACCAACCCCCACCTGGCTACAACCTCCCTTCAGGTAGTTGTAGACAGCAATGAGGTCTGCCCTGAGCCTCCTCTTCTCCAGGCTAAACAACCCCAGCTCCCTCAGCCTCTCCTCATAGGGTTTGTGTTCCAGGCCTTTCATCAGCTTTGTTGCCCTTCTCTGGACACGTTCCAGCACCTCAACATCTCTCTTGAATTGAGATTATTTATTAATAATCAAAATTATTTAATAACTTTTGAGTTGGCCTCACTGCATTTCACCTCAAACTCAGATTTCGACTAGCCCCTTCATAACAATCCTGCTCTGGCAGGGAGGTTGGTCTATAATCTCTTGTCCTTTCCAACCACTAACGTTCTGTGATTCTGTGATACAGATTTGTGAACTCAGCAGTGAGGATACCAATCCTAACAGGATTTAACATGGACAGCTCTGGATTTTCCTTCAATTAGATTTTTTTTTTTCCACAAGAATCTGAACTTGAAGACAGGAAAATGTAATTTGGGGAATTTCAATGTCCTGTGTGGTAGAGGATCATCACAACTGCTTTAGATTGCCTGCCCTTTATACATTATGAACCACCATAATGTTTGAATGCTTTATTTCCCCCATGGTTCAGGAACTGACGGGATGTGAACATTTGCCCTTGGGTTTGTCATTTTATACTTCTGCCTCCCATTTGCATGTATATTTTCATTTCACTTGCTCCTGTCAGTTCTTTACACAGCAAACAAGTCTCTTTGAAGGAGTGTAAAATGGTGGCCTGGCCAATTCTGAAGTGAACTGTGTCATCATAGCAGTTAAATAATGCATGACTGGATCTGTGCTAGCCATAACTCCCTGATGGTACTCTTTGTTTCTTTATCATGTGTCAGTTCCCCTTCGTGTAAGGATATCAAATGGCTACAAAATGCAACATGCTGTTTTCCTTATCTTTGAGCTAAATATTCCATTCTATCACATTTTGGGCTCTTAAGATGGCATAATGAAGCACATATAAAATCCAAAGTGATCTTGAGTATGATGCAGTGTGTTAAGAAGTGATGCAGCAGTGGGATGCAGTGTTGTGCTGCTGCTGTATCTGCCTGACTGAAAGCAGCATGACAATATGTTGGAGAGGTGGACCCAAGCCAAACTCATGAAGATCAATAGGGCCAAGCGTAAGATCCTACACCTGGGTCTGGGAAATCCCAAGAACAAATTCAGGCTCGGTGAGGAGTTAAGAGCAGTCTGGAGGAGAGGGACTTGGGGATATCACTTGATGAAAAAACTCACCACGAGCCAGCAATGGTCACTGGCAGCCCAGAAGGCAGCTGTGTGGTGGGCTGCATCCAAAGCAGTGAGAGCAGCAGGACTGGGAGGGCATTCTGCCCCTGTCTACTCTGCCCCTAAGAGACCCTGACCCTACCTTTAGCACTGCATCCAGTTCTGGGATTCTCAGCATAAGAGGGACATGAAACTGTTGAAGTGGATCTAGGGGAGGTCACAAAGATGACCAGAGGGCTGGAGAGCCTCCCCTATGGGGACAGGCTGAGAGAGCTGGGACTGTTAAGCCTGGAGAAGAGAATGCCTCAAGGGAGACCTTCAAGCAGTTTTCCAGTACCTAAAGGGGGCCACAAAAAAGCTTGGAAGGGACTTTTGATAAGGGTGATTGCAGTGGTAGGATGAGAAGGGATGGATTGAAGCTTGAAGAGGGCAGATATAGACTAGAGATTAGGAAGAAATTCTTTCCAGCAAGGGTGGTCACACATTGGAACAGGTTGTCCAGGTAGGTTGTGGATGTCTCATCCCTGGAGATGTTTGAAGCCAGGCAGGATGAGGCCTTGAGCAAGCTAGTCTAATGGGAGGTGTTCCTGCCCATAGTAAAGGGTTGGAATTCGATGATCTTTAAGATCCTTTCCAATGCAAAACATTCTGTGCATTTGTGAATAGCAGATGCTTGGTTGTTAGCTATCTACAAGACTTCAGGGAGATTTGTACACATTCATAGACCTCCAGAGTTGAAGGAACTTAATTGGGCTGAGATAAGAGTCTTTGCAACTTGAGCATTCACCCTGTTTTCCAGCTTAAGCTGCTGTGTATGCTTGCTCTAAATCCTTTGGGCTTAACCTCTGAATTTTTACATTACAAGAAGGTTAATCTCTTTCTCTTATAATATTCTTCCTTAAATGGGAAATGTCACAGTGGAGATGTGGTATACTTCTAATCTCTTTGTTCTTTTAGATTTCAGCATCAGATCTGAAACTCTACATTTTTAAATTGGAATGGCTCATACAACATTAGCATAGCTATGGAACAACCTACTTCTATCGATGAACCAGTGGGCTAAGAAGTGGATTCACTGTTTAATATGCTTCCCAGAAACATGGAATCACAGAATGCTTTGGGTTAGGATGGACCTTAAAGATCACTAGCTCCAACCCCACCTGCCACAGGCAGGGCCACTTTCCAGTAGACCAGCTTGCTTAAGGCCTCATCTGACCTGGCCTTGAACACCTGCAGGGAGGAGGCATCCACAGCCTCCCTGGGCAACCTGTTCCAGTGTCACAACACCCTCACAGTCAAGAATTTTTCCCTAATCTCCAGTCTAAATCTGCCTTCCTCAAGCTTCAGTCCATTCCTTCTTGTCACATCAGTACAAGTCCTTGTAAAAAGTCCCTCCTCAGCTCTCCTGTTATTCTGTGATTAAATAGCTGAGTCACTGAAGTGTTTCTGACTGTGCAGTGGACTGCAGCATGCATCCAAAAAGTGTGCTAAAGATTATTACATTTGAATTAGTTTTCCTCCAGGGTAGACAAAACACAATGATTTTAAAAATATCATTAATAAAGTTATTTCTTTTTTTAATTTATAGTTCTTTACCTAACCCAAAGCTACAGTGTTTACTGTTTACCTGTAGGCACTGCAGCTGCCATGTGGGGTTTGCTTCCATTTCCAGCCTCTGAGATACCACCATAATTTCATACAAAATATTTACTACTTCTGCCCTGTCCCCTCTGTGGCGGAGGGGGAAATCTGCCCTTATCGCCCATGTGTGGCGAAGGGGAGAAATTAACTAATGCGAGAGAATATTTATAAAAATGTATATATTTATTAAACTTCAATATTTGTCAACTCTCGCCACCCCCAACCACTGAACTTATAATATTAATATTTATTCGTACACGGTTGTGAAGACATTAAGGGTATAATCACAAATGGCTAATAACTATAATACAATGACTAGCATAGGACTATTCACAGAGTTTTCCCCGCGGCTACTGCCGCTTGGGGTCTATATACTGTTTGCCCAGCAGAGTGGGCTGAAAGTTTTCTGCTCTGTGGCAGGCACAATAGGAATTAAAGAGATATTTACTCACTATTTTGACTAATTATAAATCACCCTCCGGGCTACGCCACAGCCTCTGTAAAGTGTCCAACTCCTTAGGGTCTTCGCCCGTGGACTCCAAGGCTGGAATACTCCCGGCTTCAGGGGTGATAGCCTCTCACCCGTAGCTGCTGGGTCCCTCCGGCGGCTGCGTCCAGGGAACTCGTAGGCAGCACTTGCAGGTGCAGATGTGCAGACGAATAGGTCTGCTCCTGGTATCTCGTGGCTGTGGCACACACCAGGGAATAAGGCAATGGGCGTGCAGAGGGATGCACGGCTGCACGGGGAGTCTGAGCTCCGTAAAGGCAGGCTTGAGTGCATGCACCGGCGAGCGAAAGAGGAGCGCTGCCACCTGAGTGCACCTCTATTTATGAACTGTGGGCCGAGATCGATGGTCTCATTGGCCACCAATAACCAATCGGGCTTGCAGTCAGCCAACCTTGCCATAATAGGCAAGGAGCCACAGGCCTGGACTTTCCAAACATGGGGCTCACATGGGCCTAGCACCCGGCAAGCGTGAGCTGAGCATGGGGGGGCTTCCACAACCTAAAGCCTGGGCAGGCCAGACTGCACGTGGCTCCAGGCCCGTTGTGCCCCTCTGTGCTGGCCATGTGCTCACCCCTGACTAAGAGCAGGAAAAACATGTCCAGGCAGAGCAAGGCATATGCAGGTCTGATTTCGGGCCTGTGGGCCCTCCACGACACCCTCTAAATCCACAAAATCTGCTTTCACCTTATGGTTGGCCTTTCTCTTTTAGCTCTGCCGACCTCTCAGCAGGATTCATGAGCTAGGGTGCAGCAGCAGAGGTGAGGCAAGAGCAGTACATCTCACTGCCTCATATAGGCCCACCCCTTTGCATGTTGGCTTTATGATGTGGTAAATACAAAATTGAAACATCTCCCTTCTATGCTCGTAGGAAGCATGATTTCAATCACAGACATAAAGTGTTTCTTGGATGGAACAGGACAGACAGATAGGTGGGTTTAGATTGGATCTTAGGAAGATGTTCTTCAGTACAAGGGGGGCTCTGGAACAGATTGCCCAGAGTGACTGTAGATGCCCCCTCCCGAGAAGTGTTTAAGGGCAGATTGCGTGAGGTCTTAGACAACAAAGTCTGGTTGAGAGGTGTCCCTGCCTGTGGCAGGGAGGTTGGAGTAGATGCTCTCTGAGGTCACTTCCTACCTAAGCCATTCTGTGGCTTTATGATTCTGTAGTTCAGATGCAAACATGCTATCCCTGATGTGGTGCAGGGGCTGGCTGGAGGGCAGGCAGCCATGCATGGGCAACAGAGATTTGTCCTGTGGTGCTGATGCCTGAGACTCAGCATCTTCAGTCTTCAAGGTGTTAACAACTTGAGGAGTTGTGGTCCCAAACAAGATCAGTGCACACACAAAATTACTCCAGTTGTTTCCCCCCATAAGTCCTGAGGACATTGAAAGCCACCTCGTGTCATAACAGAACTAGAATCATAGACTCAGTCAAGGTTGGAAGGGACCACAAGGATCATCTAGTTCCAACTCCCCTGACATGGACAGGGACACCCTACCCTAGAGCAGGCTGCCCACAGCCTCATCCAGCCTGGCCTTAAACACCTCCAGGGATGGGGCCTCAACCACTTCCCTGGGCAACCCATTCCAGGGTTTCATCACTCTCATGCTGAAGAACTTCCTCCTCACAGCCAGTCTGAACCTACCCATCTCTAGCTTTACTCCATTCCCCCTAGTGTCACTCCCTGATATCCTAAAAAGTCCCTCCTCAGTTTTTTTGTAGGCCTCCTTCAGATACTGGAAGGCCACAAGAAGGTCACCTCAGAGGCTTGTCTTCTCCAGACTGAACAGCCACAACTGTTTCAGTCTGTCCTCACAGGAGAGCTGCTCCAGCCCTCTGATCATCCTTGTGGGCCTTCTCTGGGCATGCTCCAGCATGATCACATCCTTCTTGTAATGGGGACTCCAGAACTGGATACAGTGCTCCAGGTGGGGTCTCACCCGAACAGAGGAGAGGGGGAGAATCATCTCCCTCAACCTGCTGGCCACACTTTTCCTGATCTGGTTGGCCCTCCAGGCTGCAAGTGCACACTGCTGGCTCATGTTGAGCTTCCAGTCTTTATTCACTTCTTTAGAGTTTGATTTCTTGTTTGGAAGTACAGCCTGCTTAGTCCCTGTGCAGCAGAGGCCTGCAGGGTCCTGATAAAGTGAGCCTCAGAAAACACGAAAAGCAGGAACGTTCGCTCTTGAAAAAAAGCCACAGTCACAGATCTCTGAAGAGGAGGCAAATATAAATGACAGCAGAGTACCTCAAGACACCAAGCTCATTTTCAGCTTCTTTCCTGTTATGAAAGACTGTACAGCTACAGGATCAAAGAACAAACCCAGTGATCAGAGGCAGGAGCAACTCCATCTCCCTGTTGCACTGACCACGCGGGCACTCTGAATTCACCGCCGCCTCCAGGCATCACCGGTGCCTGAAGCAGGCTCTGCTCTGAGACTCAGATACTCCAAGTACCAACATTTGTGCTTTAATATAACAGATACAATGGCAGTCTTTTTCCAGGAGTGCCATTTGAGCTGATCCATTAGCCTTACTCAAATTAGCCCAGCTGTTTAGAAGGTATTAAACGCGCTACAAAGCCTAACATGTTTGTTCTGCTCCATAACCAGAGCACCTGTTTAAAAGCCCACTGCAGCTGTACTTCCAGCAGCTTACAGGCCATTAGGCAAGTTATGCAGTACCTTATTTTTATCACCTCATCTCTCTTCCTCTTTCACATTTGAATTTTAGAACCATAAATAGGATATCCTTCCCCCCTTCGCACACCTACCCCAAGTCCTTCACTGACTGAGATGAAGGGAGTAATAATATTTATACAATGCTTAGATCTAACTTTTGGTTGCTATGGTAAAATACTGTCATAAAATATTTCATTAACTTTTAATCCTATTTAACACCATTCTTCCCTCTTGAGATTGTAGTTTGGATACTTGTGGGACACACATAGATTCACAGAATGGTTTAGGGTGGAAGGAACGGTGAAGATCATCTAGTTCCAATCCCCCTGAAGTGGGCAGGGATATCTTCTATTAGACCAGGCTGCTCAAGGCCTTGTCCAACCTGGCCTTGATGAGAGAGACTGCAATATTTGGACTTTTTCTTGGCTATTAGAAACTGAAGTGAAAATAAAAATCATGGATTGTATGAAGTTTCCAAAGTGCAGGTTTTCAGTCCCATTCTAGCAAGCATCAAGCAATGTGTTTGCTTTCTGAAGGATCACAGGAGAGATTTGCACTGCCCCAGTGCAGCAGGGCAGATGTCTCTAAAACGCCTCACTGTACAGCTAACTACTCAAGGACCAGCCCTTCTCTCCAGCTGTTGACTCTTCTCAAGAACTTTAAAAAGACCATAAACCATAATATTTCATAGGAAGAGTTGCTCTAACCTTCATTTAGAATCATAGAATCATTCAGGTGGGAAAAGACCAACCATTAACCTTACTCTACCACGTTCACCACTAACTTGTATTGTTACATGCCACATCTAAATGACCTTTAAATGCATCCAATGATGGTGACTCCACCATCTCCCAGGACAGCCTGTTACAGTGCCTGACCACTCCTGCAGTTAAGGTTTTTTTTTTCCTTAATGTCAAGCCTAAACCCTCCCTGGTGCATCTTGAGGCTGTTCCCTCTAGTTCTATAACTAAATACCTGTGAGAAGAGACCAGCACCCACTTCTCTCTGTTGTCCTTTCAGGTAGTTGTAGAGGGCAACAAGACCTCTCCTCAGCCTCCTCTTTCTCACACTAAACAGTTCCAGTTCCCTCAGCCACTCCTCATCAGACTCATTCTCTAGTCCCTTCACCAGCTTAGTTGCTCTTCTTTGCACCTGCTCCTGTCTTTCTTGCATTGAGGTGCCCCAAACTGAATACATTTAGTCCCATTCAGTATTTTCCTTACACCTGAACAAAAGTCTTTATCAAGTAAACATTTACAGGATAATTAAAATAATTCAGGGATGCTTCAAGATAGTCTAAAGTAATCACTTCCAACTTGGTATGGTCTGTGAGGGGAGAGAAAAGACACATTGCTCTCAATGACATGGGATAAGATTATGATGCACACAATGACATGTCACTGAAATAGCTTCTCCCAGCTCAGATGATGCTTTGTTCAAGATTTATCTGAATTACAGCAGCGGTGGCAGGTTAAGATGCTTTTGTTACCAGAGCTGTAATCCATTGCTGCAAGTGATGCGAGTCATCCTAGCAGACTGACATGGCTTACCTCTTTATGAAGAAAACCACTCCAATCACAGAAGAACATCATGATCTGAGTTATAAATAAAACCATAATGAGCACTGTAAAGTACAAGCCCAGTCAGGGCTATTCGTGTGATCTCTTTCAGGCAGAGAGATCAGCACAAGGCACGTGACGTGTCTTAAGTTTTCTCAAGCTAAGAGACCAGGGTGCAGTTGGTGCTTTCATCTGCTGGAACTGTGGGTAAATGCACACAGTTGCAGACAGCAACCAGTCAGCTCTATGAGGCATAAAAAGCAAAAGTCACCCTTGAGACAGTGATACTTTTTTAGTGAAAAAATCTGTCTCTACCTACCTTCATTCTCCCTGAATGTCTGAAGAACCATCTAAGTCTAGTGCTTCTCAGATGGCAAAGTGCCCACTTGTGATACTTTGATGAGGGATTATGTAGGATGATGGAACAGGTTGCCCAGGGAGGTAGCCAAGGGCCCATGTCTGGAGATATTCAAGGTCAGGCTCAACAAGGCTCTGAGCAACCTGACCTAGTGTCAAATGGCTGAGAGCAGCCCTGAGGAAAAGGACCTGGGGGTCGGGGTTGATGAAAAGCTCAGCATGAGCTGGCAATATGTGCACACAGCCCAGACAGCAACCGTGTCCTGAGCTGCATCAAGAGAAGCGTGGCCAGCAGGGCAAGGGAGGTGATTCTCCTCCTTTACTCTGCTCTTTTCAGACCCCACCTGAAGTACTGTGTGCAGTTCTGGAACCCCCAACACAAGGACATGGAACTGCTGGAGCGAGTCCAGAGGAGGGCCATGAAAATTCTGAGAGGGCTGGAGGAGCTCTGCTATGAGAACAGGCTACGAGAGTTGGGACTTTTCAGCCTGGAGAAGAGAAGGCTTTGAGGAGACCTTGTAGTAACATTCCAGTACCTGAAGGGAGCCTACAGGAGGGCTGGGAAGGGACTATTTCCAAGGTCTTGTAATGACAGAACAAGGGGTAGTGGGTTTAAACTGGCAGAGAGGAAATTTAGACTAGGTGTTCGGAAGAGGTTCTTTACAGTGAGGGTGGTGAAACGCTGGAACAGGTTGCCCACATCTGTGAATCTCTACTCCAACAGATCACATATTAGGGTATGTTCTACTTTCCATCCTTTGTCACACACACTGTAGTCACCGAAGAGGCAGCCATTTTAAAACAAGGTCTGTAGTAAACTTTCCTAAGTAAGGCGAGGGGATAGTTTTAATTCCTTCTTACCGTGTTTTCAGGAAGATATGCAAACAAATCCTTTAATTAGCCCTACTGCTTATTTTTTGTATTTGCAGCAGTCTCTCTGAGTCTTATGCAAATTTCTGCTGAGTGAGACAATCTACAAATAATCCAATTACAACACATTATCTATTTATTATGTCAGAATTTAGATTTATTATGCCCTGCTTGGCAACTGCTTCACTACTATGCAAATAGAAACAACAACAACCAAACCCAAACTAAATCACTCTTCTTTTCTTTTTCCTTTTTTTGCTTTTTTTTTTTGCAGGCAAAGGAAAGATCATTCAGTGATAATAAAAGATAGATATAATATTAATGCACAACACAGCTACAATAATCAGTAAGAGAATTGTTTCTCAATGTAAGAGCAAAACCAACATCACTGATTCATTGCAGTTGTGTGTAACCCACAGGAAGGCCTGGGGTTCCTGTGAGAAAAAAAAAAAAGAGGTTTCCACATCCTATTTGATGATTTCAGTAGCTTTACACTGCCTTTCCTAGTTCAAGGGGTGAAGGGAGGGCTGGAAGGAGCAAATGAGAATTTGCATGGTGCAGGAAGTCTTTAGGTCTTGTAGGACTGCATTTGTGCAGGAGCCTTACTTGCACATATTACTGAGTGCAGCATACCAGGACTGCCCTTAAATCCCTTCTTAGAAAGAACACAATGTTCTTTCCTTGTGCATCACTGCCATACAATGCATTTCAGAGAACTGTAAAATGGTGGGGGTTGGAAGAGACCTCTAAGATCCAACTGCCCTGCTAGAGCAGGATCACCCAGAGTAAATAACCCAGGAACTCATTCAGGCAAGCTTTGAATACCTCCAAAGAAGGATATTTTACAGCCTGTCTGGGCAGCCTGCTCCAATGCTCTGCCACCCTCCAAGTGAAGATTTTTTTTCCTTATGATTGTGTGGAACATAGAATCAGTTAGGGTTGGAAGGGACCACAAGGATCATCTAGTTCCAACTCCCCTGCCATGGGCAGGGACACCCTACCCTAGATCAGGCTACCCACAGCCTCATCCAGCCTGGCCTTAAACACCTCCGGGGATGGGGCTTCAACCACCTCCCTGGGCAACCCATTCCAGGCTCTCACCACTCTCATGGTGAGGAACTTCCTTGACACATCCAGTCTGACGAGGAGCATCCAGGGTTCCAGTTTGTGTCTGCTGCTACTTGTCCTGTCACTGGACACACTAAGAAGAGTCCAGCTCCGTCATCATAGAATCATAAAATCAACCA
>WAAF01020275.1:13944-27154 GCA_013400475.1 Tricholaema leucomelas
CCCCAGCTCCCTCAGCCTCTCCTCATAGGGTTTGTGTTCCAGGCCCCTCACCAGCTTTGTTGCCCTTCTCTGGACACCTTCCAGCACCTCAACATCTCTCTTGAATTGAGGAGCCCAGAACTGGACACAGCACTCAAGGTGTGGCCTGACCAGTGTTGAGTACAGGGGAAGAAGAACCTCCCTCATCCTACTGGCCACACTGTTCCTGATACAGGACAGGATGCCACTGGCCCTTTGGCTTTCCTTGAACACCTCCAGGGATGGTGACTCCACCACCTCCCTGGGCAGCCCATTCCAATGCCAATCACTCTCTCAGTGAAGAACTTCCTCCTAACATCTAGCCTATGCTTCCTCTGGTACAACTTGAGGCTGTGTCCCCTTGTCCTGTTTCTGGTTTTCTGGCAGAAGAACCCAACTCCATCTGGCTACAACCTCATTTCAGGCAGTTCTAGAGAGCAATGAGGTCTGCCCTGAGCCTCTTCTTCTCCAGTTTCAATTATATATTCACCCACTACCCAAATTCACAGGTAGGAAAATCCTGTACTGAGAAGTGTTTCCACTTTCCAGACTGCAAGCTTTTCCATTTGCCTGGACTTGGCCAGGAGCGCAGGAAGCACCACTGCTCACGCAGGACTGTGGAGCCACTGCCAAATCCCAAGGCTACTTCAGATTCTGGGAAGCAAACCAACAGGGCTTCAGAAACTTTTTGAACAGAAAGCTTTTGGACCTGGGTCAAACAGCCATTCTTCAAGCTTGCTGTCTTTTGGCAGTCTCATTAAGCTCTTCAATTCAATGCACATTTGACAACACTAGCACTGGAGAGTCAAAAGCAGCAGCAAGGAAGCCTATGCCTGGTGTTTGCAGAGAATCATTGTTTTCTTGACTCTCTGATCTGACTATCTTCAGAATCACAAAAAACATCCAGTTGGAAGAGACCTCCAAGCTCATGGGTCCAAACTTTGACCCAGAAATCAAGAGTCAACACCAAACCATGTCCCTAAGCACCAGCTCCACGGGCTGCTTAAATACCTCCAGGGTTGGGGACTCCAGCACTGCCCTGGGGAGAACATTCCAATGGCTTATGGCTTCCCACAGTTAATAAACCACTCAGTTTTCCCTAGGCTCCCTGCTCACTAACTCACAGTGCTTCAAAATTCATCACAAAAGAAAGGCAGAAGACAAGAGGTAAGACAGCAGCAGCACCACCTCTGTAAGCACAAATACATTAAGTAGCCTGAATGCTTCTTTTGCTGCCCTTTTGCTCTGGCATGTGAAGAAACCTCCACTACCTCTCTCTGTTTGCTAGCTTGGGCTTTTTAAACAAATTCAGACTTATCACTGGCTAAATTCAGCAGCAGCACAGAATCACAGAAAACATCCAGTTGAATGATACCTTTAAGCTTATCCAGTCCAACTTTCCACCCATCACAGCAGGGTCAACATAAAATCATGTCCCTACCTGCCAGCTCCACAGGCTGTTTAAACACCTCCAGGGATGGGGACTCCAGCACTGTCCTGGGTGGAACATTCCAGTGGCTGAGAACCCTCTCTGGCAAGAAATATTTCCTAGCATCCAGCCTGAACCTCCCCTGCTGCAGTTTGGAACCATTTCCTCTGATCCTGTGCCTTGCCACCAAGGAGCAGACGCTGCCCCCTCCTCACTCCATCCTCCCTGCAGGGAGCTGTAGAGAGCAATGCACTCTGCCCTGAGCCTCCTCTTCTCCAGACTGAACATCCCCAGCTCCCTCAGCCCCTCCCCTCCCAGCCCAGGTGCTCCATGACCTTCTCCAGCCTCATTGCCTTTCTCTGGACAGGCTCCAGCCCCTCTTGTAGTGAGGGGCCCAGAACTGCACACAGCACTCGAGATGTGGAGTCCTCAGTGCTGAGCACAGGAGGATGATCCCCTCCTGCCCCTGCTGCCCACCCTGTTTCTGATCCCAGCCAGGCTGCCATTGGCTTGCTTGGCCACCTGGGCACACGGCTGACTCCACTGTCAATCAGAACCCTGAGGTCTCCTTCTGAGTCACAGCTCTGCACCCACACATCCCCACGTCTGTAGCTCCCCAAGGTGTTCTTGTGACCTAGGTGGGTACAGTCTGTGCCATTAATGGTCTAAAACAATCTTCTGGTCTAGGTGGCTGTAAATTGCTAATGATCAGGAAGGGAGGTAAAGGGAAATGTGATCTCTGATCACATTGGGCGATTCTGTGCTCCACAACCTCCCTGGAGGTGTTCAAGGCCAGGATGGATGAGGCTTTGAGTGACCTGTTCCAGTGGGAGGTGTCCTTGCCAATGGCATGGGGGTGGAACTGGCTGAGCTTTGAGCTCCCTTCCAACCTAAACCATTCTATGGTTCTATGTTTAATGCTTTTAAATTAATGCAACAAGGAGAAACCAAACACCTCTGGCTATATAAAGAAATGTCAAATGAAACAATGGGTAGGAAAGCAATTTGTGCTGGATTAAACTACTTCTGTCATCCCTGAGATGAGGAATTTTCTGTGTTTTAAGCAGGCAGCAAGGCTATGCTTTTAATTAAAAATAGGCCACCCGAGACACTGGAAAGATTTTGGCAATCAGTGACTCAGCCTTGACTTCCATCACTTGGACAGGAGAGCTGAGTGTTCATAGAATGGTTTAGGTTGGAAGTGATCTCAAAGGTCATCCAGTTCCAACTCCCTGCCATAGGCAGGGACACCTCCCTCTAGAACAGGTTGCTCAAGGCCTCATGCAACCTGGCCTTTAACACCTCCCTGGGCAACCTGTGCCACTGTCTCACCACCCTCACTGCAAAGAGCTTCTTTAATCACATTGGGTGATTCTGTGCTCCACAACCTCCCTGGACAAACCAAACTGTGCCAGTGTCTCACCACCCTCACTGCAAAGAGCTTCTTTGATCACATTGGGTGATTCTGTGCTCCACAACCTCCCTGGGCAAACTGTGCCAGTGTCTCACCACCCTCACTGCAAAGAACCTCTTCCTAACATCCAGTTTCAATCTCCCCTCTGCCAGTTCAAACCCATTCCTCCTCATGCTGTCATTAACAAGACCTTGTTAATCGTCCCTCCCCAGCCCTCCTGTAGGTGCCCTTCAGACACTGGAGATCTTGAGCCAGTTGACTTTTTCCCCTTTAAAACAGCTCATAGAAAGTGTATTCAAGTTGAAAAAGGAGTTGGAGCTGTTTGGTCTGGAGAGGAGAAGGCTCTGAGGTGATGTTATTGTGACCATTCAGTATTTGAAGGAGGCTACAAGAAAGTTGGGGAGGAACTTTTTTAGGCTGTTGGGAAGTGATAGGACTGGGGGGAATGAAGCAAAGCTGGAAATGGGTAGATTCAGATTGGATGTGAGGAAGAACTTTTTCAGCATGAGGGTGGTGAGACCCTGGAATGGGTTGCCCAAGGAGTTGGTGGGAGCCTCATCCCTGGAGGTGGTTAAGGCAAGCCTGGATGAGGCTGTGGCCAGCCTGATCTAGTGTGAGGTGACCCTGTCCATGGCAGGGGGGTGGACTGGAACTAGATGATCCTTGTGGTTCCTTCCATCCCTGACTGATTCTATGATGTTGTTATTTGTGTAGCAGCACTCTGTATTTTGCAGGTACAGATAAACCCTGCAAGGAAACACTACAAGGTATTGGACACTGCACAATGTCCTTACAGCAAGGTTTGCTTGCAGACAACAAATCCAAGATCCTCAGGGCAAAATACTGTTCATTTGCTGTGTGAAAATGGGGTCAGATGATTTTGTTTTAAATATCTCTGAATCTTCTTATATCTTCCACTGCTTTGTTAAGATGTAATCAAAGACTGACTTCCTCAGTTCCAAATGATTGTCTGTATCCTCAGGAAAAAAAGGATACAGATATACCCAGGAGTAATATCTGCAACAGACAAATACATCTATGCCAAGAGATCAAGGGACGTTCTCTTGCCCTTCTGCTCTGCCCTGGTGAGGCCCCACCTGGAATACTGCAGCCACTTCTGAGCTCCCCAGTTCATGAGGGACAGGGATCTGCTAGAGAGAGTCTAAAAAGATGCTGAAGGGACTGCAGCACTGCCTGAGGAGGAATGGCTGAGAGCCCTGGGGCTGCTTAGTCTGCAGAGGAGAAAGCCGAGAGGGAATCTGAGCAATGCCTGTCAAGAGCTGAGGGCTGGGGGTCAGGAATCACACAGAATCACAGAATCAACCAGGTTGGAAGAGGCCTCCAAGCTCAGCCAGTCCAACCTAGCACCCAGCCCTAGCCAATCAACCAGACCATGGCACTAAGTGCCTCATCCAGGCTTCTCTTGAACACTTCAGGGATGTTGACTCTCTGCTCACTTGTGCCCTGCCATAGGACAAGGGGCAAGGGATGGAAAGTGCAGCACAGGAAGTTCCATCTGAGCATGAGGAAGAACTTGTTGAGTGTAAGGGTGACAGAGCCCTGGCACAGGCTGCTCAGAGAGGTTGTGGAGTCTCCTTCTCTGGAGCCTTTCCAGCCCTGTCTGGATGTGTTCCTGTGTGACCTGCACGAGCTTCTCTGGTCCTGCTCTGGCAGGGGTGTTAGAGTCAAAGATCTCCAGAGGTCCCTTCCAATTCCTAACATCCTCTGATCCTGTAAACCTACAACACCATTGTTAATACAAGGAACAGGTAAAAATACAACTCCCAGATCAATTTAGTCAAATACAACATCAGGAAATCCAGAATCTATCATCAAGTGCCGCTTGATTTATAAATCCATACCATAGCACTGCTTAGGAGACTTCAGCTCCACTTTTCTTACCATTTCCCATCACTGATTAAGAAATGCCACAGAACTCCAAAGCTCTGGCCAGATGAACTGCATTTTAAGTAGCACAGAGCTTTCATTTGGGCTTCAAAGAAGAAAGCTTCCTTTGGAAGGATTTAGCAAGTTAAATAGTATAGAAACATTTCTGCAGTCTTTGGTCTTCAAAAGTAAGGTTATTTCCTCTTGAACTCCACAGCAGATAGCAAAGAAAAGGCTGTTCCAGGGGGGTTGGAGTCAAATATCTCCAGAGGTCCCTTCCAACCCCTAGCACCCTGTGATTTTGGAGCATGGAGGAGTTTCAATGGCTAAAATGCTCTAATGCAGCTGCTTTTGAATGCTGGCAGAGTTGTGAGGCACTTCTGCCTACTACCTGCTTAATCTATATAGAATCAACCAGGTTGGAAGAGACCTCCAAGATCATAGAATCCTAGAATAGCATCAACCAGGTTGGAAGAGACCTCCAAAATCATAGAACCATGCAATAGAATCAACCAGGTTGGAAGAGACCTCCAGGATCACAGAACAGAATCAACCAGGTTGGAAGAGACCTCCAAGATCACAGAATCATAGAATAGAATCAACCAGGTTGGAAAAGACCTCCAAGGTCATAGAATCATAAAACAGAATCAACCAGGTTGGAAGAGACCTCCAAAATCATAGAATAGAATCAACCAGGTTGGAAGAGACCTCCAATATCATAGAACCATAAAATAGAATCAAGCAGGTTGGAAGAGACCTCCAAGCTCAGCCACTCCAACCTAGCACCCAGCCCTGGCCAATCAACCAGACCATGGCACTAAGTGCCTCATCCAGGCTTTGCTTGAACATCTCCAGAGATGGTGACTCCACCACCTCCCTGGGCAGCCCATTCCAATGCCAGTCACTCTCTCTGGCAAGAACAGGTCACTCTCTCTGTTGGGATGTCAAAGCATTACTTTGCTACTCCAAAGCTTGGCATTTAGATGGCTTCTGCAAGACTCTAAAACTGAAGTCTGCCTGTGGATACCACAGGTGGCTACTCCACACTCCAAACTGTGCCAGCAGAACTAAAATGCCACTAAAGATCATGCCGCTTTTTGAGGTATCTGTGTTATGTTAAGGAGGGAAGATAAACTGTGGCCAACTTCAATTGTTTCCTTAAATCACTCACTCAGTAACAGCTTAAAATAGACATGGAAGGTCAATGGCACCCTTACATGCTAGCTAACAAGCCTCTAAACTTTCAAAGAGGTATTATATTAGAGAGGTGGCACAGGGCAAACCAGAAATAGGTAAATAAGTTTCACCTGAGACTGTGAATGGTCACCAATCATAGATGGAGTGGATTGGGAACCTTATCCCCATCTCCCAGTTGAAATTTACCAGCCCAGCTCAGACAGCTTGGAAGGAAGCTAAAGCTAAATTTACAAGCATATATTCACACAACCTATTTACAGGTAGTTATAATTAGGTAAGAATTAGAAATAAGGCAGAAATCCAAACTTCTCCCCCAGGACAAAGAAAAGAAGCCCAGAAGGGGCCCAACGCAAGCCTCTCTCTCCGACAAAAAACATCAGCAAGGCTCAGGTGTTCTGTGTCACCCAAGGTTAGGGGAAGAGATCATCTAATCATAGAAGCAAGCAGGTTGGAAGAGACCTCCAAGCTCAGCCAGCCCAACCTAGCACCCAGCCCTGGCCAATCAACCAGACCATGGCACTAAGTGCCCCAGCCAGGCTTTGCTTCAACACCTCCAGGCACAGTGACTCCACCACCTCCCTGGGCAGCCCATTCCAATGCCAATCACTCTCTCTGCCAACAACTTCCTCCTAACATCCAGCCTAGACCTCCCCTGGCACAGCTTGAGGCTGTGTCCCCTTCTTCTGTTGCTGGCTGCCTGGCAGCAGAGCCCAACCCCACCTGGCTACAGCCTCCCTGCAGGGAGCTGCAGACAGCAATGAGCTCTGCCCTGAGCCTCCTCTGCTGCAGGCTGCACACCCCCAGCTCCCTCAGCCTCTCCTCACAGGGCTGTGTTCCAGGCCCCTCACCAACCTTGCTGCCCTTCTCTGGACACCTTCTAGCACCTCAACATCTCTCTTCAATTGAGGGGCCCAGAACTGGGACACAGCACTCAAGCTGTGGCCTTAGCAGTGCTGAGCACAGGGGCAGAAGAACCTCCCTTGTCCTGCTGCCCACACTGCTCCTGAGCCAGCCCAGGATGCCATTGGCTCTGCTGCCCACCTGGGCACTGCTGCCTCATCTTCAGCTGCTCTCTCCCAGCACCCCCACCTCCCTCTCTGCCTGGCTGCTCTCAGCCACTCTGTCCCCAGCCTGTAGTGCTGCTTGGGGTTGTTGCATCCTAAGTGTCGAACCCTGCACTTGGCCTTGTTCAATCTCATCGTATTAGCCTGGTAAGCCATGGTGAGGGACCAATATAATTGTTCCTGGGTCAACTGCTGTCTGCAAGACAAAAATCTCTGTGACCAAGGAGAAAAATTCACCCCTGACCTCTGGAATGTTTCAGTCTGATGCAAAACCCAAGCATTTCTTTACAGTCCTGGAGAACATTCTGTGTACTTATACAAAGCTTTGTTACCCATCAAAGCCTTTCCTACAGGCTTGACCAGCACCAAAGTTGATGAGGTTTTGAAATGCCTCTGACAAGAGCTTACTGCAATCATACACTGTAAGGCATCTAACACCACAGAGTCAAACCTGAGTCCTGCTTGTTTCTATCAGCTTTTCCTTTTGCCTCTCTTCCTGATCATTAGCAATTTACAGCCACCTAGACCAGAAGATTGTTTTAGACCATTAATGGCACAGACTGTACCCACCTAGGTCACAAGAACACCTTGGGGAGCTACAGACGTGGGGATGTGTGGGTGCAGAGCTGTGACTCAGAAGGGGACCTCAGGGTTCTGATTGACAGTGGAGTCAGCCGTGTGCCCAGGTGGCCAAGCAAGCCAATGGCAGCCTGGCTGGGATCAGAAACAGGGTGGGCAGCAGGGGCAGGAGGGAATCATCCTCCTGTGCTCAGCACTGGGAGGCCACACCTCGAGTGCTGTGTGCAGTTCTGGGCCCCTCACTACAAAAGAGACATTGAGGGGCTGCAGGGTGTCCAGAGAAGGGCAGTGAGGGTGGAGAAGGGCCTGGAGCACCTGGGCTATAAGGAGGGAGCTGGGGGTGTTCAGTCTGGAGAAGAGGAGGCTCAGGGCAGAGCTCATTGCTCTCTACAGCTCCCTGCAGGGAGGCAGGAGAGAGGAGGGGGCAGCCTCTGCTCCTTGGTGGCAAGGCACAGGACCAGAGGAAATGGTTCCAAGTTGCCCCAGGAGAGGTTCAGGCAGGATGCTAGCAAATATTTCTTGCCAGAGAGGGTTCTCAGCCATTGGAATGTTCTGCCCAGGGCAGTGCTGGAGTCCCCATGCCCGGAGGTGTTTAAGCAGCCTGTGGGAGCTGGCAGGTAGGGACATGGTTTTATGTTCACCCTGCAGTGGGTCAACATAAAACCCTTACACCCTGCAGTGCTGGGTGTAAGGTTGGACTGGATGAGCTTGGAGGGCTCTTCCAACCAGGTGTTTTCTGTGATTTCCACTTTTTTGTCTAACTAAATAGTCTGACAGAGCCTCTATAGGAAGAGAAGTTTGGGGAAACCAAACCAACAAACAAAACCAACAACCTCAACCTACAAAAAGCAAAAATAAATGAAATAAAAATCCACTCAGATTGACAGACAGACTAAAAAGGAAAAATGCTGACAATTTCAAGAGGTAGCTTAATTTGGTGACTCATCATGAGAGAAGTCTTCAGTGGTGCTTAGAAAAAACAAACAGCAACAACATTGCAGCATGAGGAGGATTAGAGGAATTCTTAGCATTTTTTAAGACTAAACTCATTTGAGCAAATGATACAATGAAAAGGGTGGTGAAGAATAAACATCTAATGTTTGTGGTTCCTACAATTCATCCTCATTACTTCCTTTTGACCTCACCTACAAGGTGCAGCTATTCATGACAGCTGATCCTGAGGAGGAGACATTCTCTAGGGCTAATGTACGAGGAGGAATGGGAAAACTCTACCTCAACAGACTAAAATGTCCATGAGGCAGAAATCTTTTAGCACTGCATGTCAAGCACTAACTGTACAATCCTGCATATGCATGCTATAGGGCTGGGAGATAGGTTGGACTGCATGAGCATAGAATCAAGCACATTGAGGAGGCCTCCAAGCTCATCCAGTCCAACCTAGCACTCAGCCCTGGCCAAGCAACCAGACCATGGCACTAAGTGCCCCAGCCAGGCTTTGCTTCAACACCTCCAGGCACAGTGACTCCACCACCTCCCTGGGCAGCCCATTCCAATGCCAATCACTCTCTCTGCCAACAACTTCCTCCTAACATCCAGCCTAGACCCCCCCGACATGTCTTGAGACTCTGTCCTCTTCTTCTGTTGCTGCTTGTCTGGCAGAAGAGCCCAACCCCACCTGGCTACAGCCTCCCTTCAGGTAGCTGCAGACAGCAATGAGCTCTGCCCTGAGCCTCCTCTTCTGCAGGCTGCACACCCCCAGCTCCCTCAGCCTCTCCTCATAGGGTAAAAACAATAAAGGTGTAGCCATAAAATTACATCCTCAGACAAAGCCACACAGCAAGCTACAGCCCTTCTCCACTTCTCTTTTACACAGCAAGAAAGGAAAACCACAAGAAGTAACTTCACAATGTCCTTTATTCAGATCTTGAGCAGAGACATAGAATCACAGAATTGTCAGGGCTGGAAGGGACCTCCAGATCCCATCCAGTCCAACCTTCCTGACAAAAGCAGGCTGGCCCAGGTTAGTGTCACAGGAATGCAGACAGGTGGGTTTGGAAAGTCCCCAGAGAAGGAGACTCCACAATCTCTCTGGGCAGCCTGATCCAGAGCTCTGCTACCCTCACTGTAAAGAAGTTTCTCCTCATGTTGAGCTGAAACCTTCTCTGTTCCAGTTTGTATCCATTGCTTCTTGGCTTATTGCAGTGCACCACCAAAAAGAGCTTGGAACCCTCCACTTGACTCCCACCCCTCAGCTATTGCTAGACATTGCTCAGCTCCCCTCTCAGCCTTCCCTTCTCCGGACTAAACAGCCCCAGGGCTCTCAGTCATTCTCCATAGGGCAGACACCTCAAGTCCCCCAGTCATCCTTGTGGCTCTCTTGCTGGACTCTCTCCAGCAAGTCTTTGCCTCTCTTGAACTGGGGAGCCCAAAACAGGACACAGCATTCCAGGTGTGGTCTCAACAGGGCAGAGTAGAGGAGAAGAACCTCCCTAGACCTGCTTGCCACACTTTTCCTGATGCACCCCAGGATGCCATTTTCCCTCTTGGCCACCAGGGCACATTGCTGGCCCGTGCAGAACTTGCTGCCCATCAGCACTCTCCATGGAGCTGCTCTGCAGCAGGGCAACTCCTAACCTGCAATGGTGCCTATTCTTATTCCTCCCAGATGCAGGACCCTGCTCTTGTCCTTACTGAACTTCATGTGGTTTGCCTTCACCCAGCACTCAGCCTGCCCACATCTCGTTGGATGGCAGCACAGCCTGAGGGGTGTCAGCCACTCCCNTGCTTCTTGGCTTATTGCAGTGCACCACCAAAAACAGCTTGGTCCCCTCCACTTGACTCCCACCCCTCAGCTATTGCTAGACATTGCTCAGCTCCCCTCTCAGCCTTCCCTTCTCCGGACTAAACAGCCCCAGGGCTCTCAGTCATTCTCCATAGGGCAGACACCTCAAGTCCCCCAGTCATCCTTGTGGCTCTCTTGCTGGACTCTCTCCAGCAAGTCTTTGCCTCTCTTGAACTGGGGAGCCCAAAACAGGACACAGCATTCCAGGTGTGGTCTCAACAGGGCAGAGTAGAGGAGAAGAACCTCCCTAGACCTGCTTGCCACACTTTTCCTGATGCACCCCAGGATGCCATTTTCCCTCTTGGCCACCAGGGCACATTGCTGGCCCGTGCAGAACTTGCTGCCCATCAGCACTCTCCATGGAGCTGCTCTGCAGCAGGGCAACTCCTAACCTGCAATGGTGCCTATTCTTATTCCTCCCAGATGCAGGACCCTGCTCTTGTCCTTACTGAACTTCATGTGGTTTGCCTTCACCCAGCACTCAGCCTGCCCACATCTCGTTGGATGGCAGCACAGCCTGAGGGGTGTCAGCCACTCCCTCAGTTTGGTATCATCAGCAAAGGTTGCAAGGATTGTTTTTGTGTAAAAGAGAGGGGGGGAATAGCAATTCATAGATCCACAGATTTCATTCTTTGGTTTGATGTACTCATTCTGAAAGGTATCTGGATCCCCAAATCCCTTAGCCTTAGCTTTGCACTGAACTGGACAGGAATTAGAGGAAGCAATTTTCACTTAGATGAAACACCCACTTTTCTTCTCCACAGCCCCACTGCCTGGCAAGATACCTTCTGTATCACAGCTGAGCTTTAATATAGGGTTTTAACTACAGAGATGTTTTACTTGAGTCATGCTGTGTTGTGGGAGATCAATGGACAAAGCTACACAGACCAATACAACCAAAGCGATGCCACACGGACTCCACACGGCTTGATGTGAATCCCACCAGAGACCTTTATCGTTTGTTCTGACTCCATTTACATAGCCTTGAGCACAGAGCACACACAGCATATTAGCATAACCCAGGCAAGGACAACCCAGCCTTTTACATACATCAGACCTTGGTTTTCTCATCAACCAGGTGTCCACTATCTCTCTTCTCCCCCACGGGAGAGGCATCCTGAAGCTATGGCAACCAAGGTCGAAATGCTAAGTCTGTGTCCTTCTCACATTGCATTCCCACTATGCTGAAGCTTTCTTTGATCCTAACTTCCACAGAAGCCCAAGTTCACAGCACTGTGCCACCTTAGTCTAGCAGCCCTACCAGGAGCAGAGCTTTAGTCTGCCCTTGCTCAAATTGCACTTGGAGCTTTCTGCTCCAGGAAAGCTGTCTTCAGCCAACTGTAAGAGACACAAAAATGCTCTCATTGTACCTAAGTTATTCAGAGTTGCATCTTTGTAGGCAGCTCCAAGAGATGCAGCATAAAAATCTCGAGGGGTAATGGGTTTAAGCTGGAGAAGGGGAGATTCAGACTGGATGTTAGGAGGAAGTTCTTTACAGTGAGGGTGGTAAGACACTGGCACAGGTTGCCCAGGGAGGTTGTGGATGCTTCCTCCCTGGAGGCATTTAAGGCCAGGCTGGATGAGGCCTTGAGCAGCCTGCTCTAGTGGGAGGTGTCCCTGCCTATGGCAGGGGGTTGGAGTTGGATGATCCTTGAGGTCCCTTCCAACCTAAACCATTCTATGATTCTATGACTCTATGATCTTTGCCCCAGCATTCACTCAAGCATCATGCTAATGGGGTGGTCTATTAGGGGTTAATAAGACTCAGTGGAAAACGACTTGTCAAGCCATCACCTTCCTCTCCAAATTCGGAGCAGATATAAGTGGCAACTCTCTCAGATCAGGGACTCCAAGACCACTAATAACAGCAGGCACACTTAGAAATTTTGGTACATAAGAGGCCAGGGATGGAAAAGATTACACATTTTTAGGCTTGCAAATACTCTTATGTTAAAAAAGAAAAAACATAGAATCAGTCAGGGTTGGAAGGGACCACAAGGATCATCTAGTTCCAACTCCCCTGCCATGGGGAAGGACACCTTACCCTACAGCAGGCTGCCCAGAGTCTCACGACAGCCTGGCCTTAAACACCTCCAGGGACGAGGCCTCAACCACCTCCCCCAGGAGGTGTACATTAGAGACTCCACATGTCATTGGAACTCACAGTCTGCTCATGGCAAGCAGCTTCTTACATAAAGAAAAAATAATCTGTTAGTAATTGGGAAGTATTACTTATATTGCATCAATATAGAAGGGACATAGAATCATAAAATGGTTAAGGTTGGAAGGGATCTCAAAGCTCAGCCAGTTCCAACCCCCTGCCATAGGCAGGGACACCTCCCACTAGAGCAGGCTGCTCAAGGCCTCATCCAGCCTGGCCTTGAACACCTCCAGGGAGGTTGTGGAGCACAGAAGCACTCAATGTGATCAGAGATCACAGAATAACAATTGTTTACCCGGTTTATAGAAGTAGCTGCTATTAAGTATACACAGACAAAGCAACACATCTGGGTTCAGTTCTGGTTTAAGCAGGCAGAAGTCTAGGCTGGATGTTAGGAGGAAGTTCTTGACAGAGGAGTGATTGGCACCCAGCCCTGGCCAATCAACCAGACCATGGCACTAAGTGCCCCAGCCAGGCTTGGCTTCAACACCTCCAGGCACAGCGACTCCACCACCTCCCTGGGCAGCCCATTCCAATGCCAATCACTCTCTCTGCCAACAACTTCCTCCTAACATCCAGCCTAGACCTCCCCTGCCACAGCTTCAGGCTGTGACCCTTCTTCTGTCACTGACTGCCTGGCAGCAGAGCCCAACCCCAC
>WAAF01020276.1:0-31741 GCA_013400475.1 Tricholaema leucomelas
GTAGGTGGCAGAATCCCCCTCCATGACAACTTAAACATTCCAAATCCTTTTCCTTGAGTGCACTGCTATGGTCTTGGGTTGCTTTGCTTCTTGCTCCTATAGATATGTTGGCATTCATCTTTTCCAGAAGTGGTAGGTAAAATAAACCATCTTTACAAAACAATGACAGGGCAAATGCAGAGGTGAAATGTCTTAAATCTTATCTCTCAACCTTCTGACCTACCAAAGGAACAGAAATCCCAAAGCAGTTTGTGGTGCCCACCAAAGGAAACATTTTTTGTGGATGACTATCACACCAGCACAGCGAGAAAGAGCCATGTGTCCTCAGCCTTGCCTTCTGCATCAAACCACCAAGCTCAAAAGTAAATTGTTGGAGTAAGAAAACAAAATGTGTTAAGTGTAAGAAAAGAAACCAACCAACCCCAAAAGCTGTATATATTTCTTTATCCAGTCCAAACAGGCTATGTACAAGAGCAAAAAGAGAGATGTTGAGGTGCTGGAACGTGTCCAGAGAAGGGCAACAAGGCTGGTGAAGGGCCTGGAACAAAAACTCTATGAGGAGAGGCTGAGGGAGCTGGGGTTGTTTAGCCTGGAGAAGAGGAGGCTCAGGGGTGACCTCGTTGCTGTCTATGACTACCTGAAGGGTGGTTGTAGCCAGGTGGGGGTTGGTCTCTTCTCCCAGGCAACCAGCAACAGAACAAGAGGACACAGTCTCAAGTTGTGCCAGGGGAAGTATAGGCTGGATCTGAGGAGGGAGCTGTTGGCAGAGAGAGTGATTGGCATTAGAATGGGCTGCCCAGGGAGGTGGTGGAGTTGCTCTGCCTGGAGGTGTTCAGGAAAAGCCTGGATGAGGCACTTAGTGCTATGGTCTGGTTGACTGGATAGGGCTGGGTGCTAGGTTGGACTGGATGAGCTTGGAGGTCTCTTCCAACCTGGTTGATTCTACTCTATTCTATTCTAAAATCAGTCCAAACAGGCTACATTCAAGAGCAAGATCCCAATGTGTTTGATTCTAGAATGTTTCACCTTTATCCCCTTCAAATTTAAACACTCAGCAGTAAGTTGGACAGAGATGAAGGATGACAAGAGCCCTGTGCTGCAAGACAGTAAAAATCATCATTTGGAATTCAAGTAGCCAAAATGGAAGATGGGGTTTGGAGAGAGCTTCTTCTTGTTGGTCAGTTAAAAAGCAGGATAGCTTTTGGGTATGTTTTCTTTGGTTTACAGGGAAATTGATTTATTTGCAGAAATTTGCCTCTAAAATGCTGATTATTTTACTACCTAACCAGAATCTTCTTGTGTAAGCTTGCAGAAGCAGGCACAGAGAGTCATTCTGAGAGCTCTCTATGCTTTCTAAAGAAATAAAAAGCTTCGTATCATTCATTGGTTTTTATGACTAGTACAGGAAAATGTCATCTCTGAGCAGACTTGGATGCTTCACATTGTGATTGAGTAGAGGAAGCTTTACATGTTTTTTGCCTTTCTGTGGTAACTGCCTTACAGGCCACAAGCATTTCACCTGAGGTAGGTTGGACTGGATGATCTTGGAGGTCTCTTCCAACCTGGTTGATTCTATTCTATTCTATATATGAGATTGAAACACATAATAATGGAGATTATAATTCACACTATAAAGATTCTGATTTGAGAGCTCTTGTCTTTATACCTTGTTTTGCTTGGGACTTGTACAAACTCTCCTAAGAAAATGCAAAATCTCCCTTTGGAAGTGTAAGCTGCATAAGCTTGGATTTTTGGTGCTGCAGGCACCATACCTTAGATTTTCCACCGTAGGTAAAGTCCATACTTCAGTGATAACCATCCACATGTATTACCTTCAAATCCCCAAGCAGACACAGAAAACTGTATGTGTGTAGGTAAAAGGAGTTCAACGCCTTTCTCCTCTGCAGACAAAAGATTTGACATTGGCATTTGCAAAAGGATGTTAGGGCCTCAGGAGCATGACTTGGAAATTAGATGAGAACATCAGGAGCTGGAGGGAGAACTTTAGACACTTGGGGAAAACAAGAAAGTTACTAGCAGTATATTAATGTCCTTCCTCAAGGTATGCTGTTGTTTTATCAAGCACACCTATTAGCTGTTTCCAGGGTTTCATTGTCACCTGTGGCAGCTTTAACCTTAAACTCTAAAATAATAATGCACTAAAATCAAACTGCCTATTAATGCAGCTAAAATCCTACCCTGCACTGTCTCTGCCCAATTTAGCTGTGTTTAAGGATTTGTCAGTTAAAACAACATCTCAAAAAGATAGTATTTAGTTCTTGCAATTTAATACCGTGTGTGGAGAGCTATTAGTGGCTGACTTGTGGCACCCTGCATCTCTCACTCCTGTCACAACTGTCTTTTCCATCTGTGCTTTCCTCAGTGTCTGCCTGGGAATATTACTACTACTACTAGAGCAGCAGATTGCAGCCGCTGTTTTCCCCCAGTTGAGAGCATCTTCCAGACTGCTCTGACCAGACAATAACAAAGAATAAATGCTTAATGCCCCAATCTGGCAGATTAGATTAAACAATTGAGCATATCCAAAGAAATTAAATGTAGCCCAATAACTCTGAATGGATTGGAGAACTATAGTAGGGGGGAGCTATAGATCCTAGGGTAAAATGTTGATGTGCTCAGTCAGAAATGAATATTCCCTGAATCAAAGAGAAATTTTAAGGAATAAGAAAGTCAGACTCTGACTAACAGAGCATCTACCTCTGCATTTTAGTAAGTGTGGACCATGTGTCCAGTTCTGGGCTCCTCAACTCAAGAGAGATGTTGAGGTACTGGAACGTGTCCAGAGAAGGGCGGCAAAGCTGGTGAGGGGCCTGGAACACAAACCCTATGAGGAGAGGCTGAGGGAGCTGGGGGTGTGCAGCCTGGAGAAGAGGAGGCTCAGGGCAGACCTCATTGCTGTCTACAACTACCTGAAGGGAGGCTGTAGCCAGGTGGGGGTTGGTCTCTTCTCCCAGGCAACCAGCAACAGGACAAGGGGACACAGTCTCAAGTTGTGCCGAGGGAAGTATAGGCTGGATGTTAGGAGGAAGTTCTTGACAGAGAGAGTGATTGGCATTGGAATGGGCTGCCCAGGGAGGTGGTGGAGTCACCATCCCTGGGGGTGTTCAGGAAAAGCCTGGATGAGGCACTTAGTGCCATGGTCTGGTTGACTGGCTAGGGCTGGGTGCTAGGTTGGACTGGATGAGCTTGGAGGTCTCTTCCAACCTGGTTGATTCTATTCTATTCTATTCTATGTTAACATCAGTCACCTCCAACTGTTCCAAGATGTTTATCCCCACCAAACACTGTACATAAAAGCTCACTCAGTAATTATATTTAAACCAACTCAGAGGAAAAGAGGACTCTGGTACAATGCAGCAGCAGAGGGTTGCCAGTGGGTTTCAGATCAGCTTTGTACTTAAGCCTCATAAATACAGCTCTGAGCCCTAAAATGCTGCCATGAGCTTAGGCCATCCCTGTGGCATTCCATGGCTTTTTTGGGGAGGAGAAGGTGTGGTCACTGGCTAGCTGTGTCTGCAGGGTAGGGGGTGACTGCTCTGCTTCAAAATCATTAAGCCTCTCTGTGTTTGGAGCTGAAAAGTGCTTTCCTTAACTTCTTTCCATGCTCAATGGAGACTTTTGGATGGTGTCTGCAAATCTTTCATCCCTTCTGCTCCCAAGGGTTTATTTAGTCCTAACCACCTGACATTTACTTGGCTTTGGGTCTTTGAATGAACATGAAGCCAGGCAGGGAAAAATCTTCTGGCATGATTTCATCATAGATGTGGTGATGTTGTAAATGATCCTATTTATTTTCTTTTTCATGTGAGTAGTAGAGCAGCAAGAGTTTAGCAAACCAGTTCTGGCAAGAAAACTCTCTTTATGTTAACTAATGTTTTTGTTTTTATTAAAACAAATAAAGAGCCACAAAACAAACAAAAAAAACCCCCACAACACAAAACATCCCACCCCCAAAACTAGAAAAACCACCACTAAAGAAGCCCAGCAGCTTCAGGAGAAGAGTCAAAGATGTCCATTTCCCAGATGCCATATCTTCTAGGTCAGCTGCTAAGCTATTAGATAGGAAGCAGAAATAACTCCTCCTCAGGAATGGAAGCAGTGAGCAAAAAGCATACGTATCTTCCACTGCTCTGAGAAGGAAAAGAATAGCTGAAATTCTGCAACATTACCATTTTTCTTCTTTCCTCTCAGTCAGCTGCTTTCCCATTCACATCTATTCCACAAGGCTTGTAAGAATTGACTACAATGATGCAAAATAAAACTACTCCTCAACCTGACTGCAACCAAAACAGTGGGTTAGAGCTGTTTCAGTTGTAGGTTTTCTGTGGCCATAACTGGATATGTGCATTACATAAGCTTGAAAGACTAGAGTCTGGCCTCTCCTGGGGACCAGCTATTTGGCCCAATGTGGCTTAGTGTAGAAGTTCCCCAGATTAGCTCCAAGTGCATATAAAGTCTCATTCACATCCTGGACACTAAGTGCATAGGATATTAAGTACTTTGTCCAGACCAATTCTCATTCCAGTGTTCATTTATGGATCTATATTCTGATTTCCATGGTCAACTTCTGCCCAGAAATAGAATGTACTGGAAATTTCACAGCAGTCTGGGCTTTGCTTTGGAAAAAAAGGGGGGGGAAAAAAGAAAATTTAAAATGCAGCCTACATTTGTGGGTGAAAATATTTTCATTTACTTTTCTAATTGGTACTAATCTCAACGACTATTTGAATGTTATTCGTCCGTTTGTGATGGGAACAGACAGGAGATGTACAAAGAACTGCCATAAATGCATTTTACTGCTAAAAGCATTGCATTAGCAATTTTACCTGCAACCAGATGGCCCAGACCTGTCTCACCAGCACATCTGGCTTTGTTTCTTTTGGGTAAATCTAAGAGTTACATCCGAGCTTCAGAAGGTTTCTTTGACATATTGCTAATGAGATGAAGTATGTGGTAATTGTAATTGCTTATACAAGTAAATCATAAATACTGATAGCTCTGTGTTTGATTAACAACAGATTCTTGCTTACAGTCATAGAATCAGTCAGGTTGGAAGGGACCACAAGGATCATCTAGATGCAACCCCCCTGTCACGGGTAGGGACATGCTACCCTAGATCAGGCTGGCCAGAGCCCCATCCATCCTGGCCTTAAACACCTCCAGGGACAGGACATCAACCACCTCCCTAGGCAACCCATTCCAGGCTCTCACCACTCTCATGGTGAAGATCTTCCTCCTCAAGTCCAGTCTGAACCTTCCCATCTCCAGCTTCACTCCATTCCCCCTAATCCTGTCAGTTCCTGATACCCTGAAAAGTCCCTCCTCAGCTTTTTCGTAGGCCCCCTTCAGATACTGAAAGGTCACAATAAGGTCACCTCAGAGCCTCCTGTACTCCAGACTGAATAGCCCCAACTTTTTCAATCTATCCTCATACAGACTTCATACTTCAACAAAAATATTCTTGATCTCCTGCCCGACCTAAGCATCCTAATATGCTGTCTAAAATAGGTGTCCCCTCATAAACTGTTCTAACTGATGGTATAATCAGCAATTTCAAGTCCATAGTAGGCTACCATGACTGGGACATTTTTATTTGCTTAGTATTTCCCTTTAAGTATGAAGCTAAAATACTGCCACAGGCCAATTACCACAGGTAATAGGGTAAGAGATGGGGAGAAAGCTTGATGCAAGCAAGTTCCAATCCATTTATTGCATTCCAAACATGTGTTTTTATACCTTTTCATCAGAAGGCTACAAATTGTATTGAACTGCAATTGGTTCCATGGACTTGCTTCAGAAATTACATACTAATTAGTGTAGACATTCATCATATTCTCTCAGCAACACCTACATTGTGTCTAAGCATTCTGTCAGCAGATATGGGCAAAAACCACAGACTCCAGCCTTACATTTGTTTATATTTGTTACACCATTTCCTAAGGTCATTCCAACCTTCTATCAGTCCTTCTGCCCAGGGAGGTGGTGGAGTCACCGTCCCTGGAGGTGTTCAAGGAAAGACTGGGTGAGGCACTTAGTGCCATGGTCTGGTTGACTGGCTAGGGCTGGGTGCTAGGTTGGACTGGATGATCTTGGAGGTCTCTTCCAACCTGGTTGATTCTGTTCTATTCTATTCTGAGCTTGTGCACTCTCGCCTGTCCACGGCTTATGTTCCACTATTTTAATTTCCAATAGCTGTGCCACAGTCAGACAATTCTATAGAATCACTGCATTNTCCTGTTTCTTTAGTTAACAGTTTGCAAGCTTTGTTCACCCCTGGAAGCAGGAAAGGGTGTTGTGTGGGACTGCATGGCAAAAGAGCAGGCTCCTCTGAGCCCAGAGTGAGCTAAATCCTCCAATAGGTCAGAGGCATTTATGGCTTATTATATAAACAGTGACAAGGATCAAATAATTTGCACTGGGGGCTTTCACACGCTCTGGGGAAATTGCTGCAATTATTAAAAGATATGGGAAATCCTAGCAAGTAATCCATCACCTTCACAAATATTTTTCTCTTTTCTTCTAACTCCATGCAGATGTGGGAGAGACATGGCAGAGATGCTTACGTTTGAACCTTTCTGCTCAAAGGTGAGTTCAGTGGGTTGGTTTTTTTTTTTTTCATTTTTTCAGTGTTCTGCCACCTATTGGTCGCTGGAGATGCTTTAGGTGTCGTAGTCGGTCTCAGAAACAAGCCTGACTTAGGATTTTTGAAGAAAATATTACTGTTGTTCTTAGAATATGTTGGTGCTGCCTGGAAGGTAAGCAGAGCATGAGTTATGGCTCCAAAACAGAAATCTCTGTGTCGTCTTTGTCTGTTTGTTTGTGGGTTTGCTCTCCTGGATGCCAGCACAGTGATCTGCACCGCAGCCAGTGTCACTCATGCCTGTCTCTCTCTCTCATAATTAACGCAATCATTTACCCTCGTTCCCATGCAATTTACTCTGTGAAAGTTCCTACGGATCAAATTATGTCAAGACAAACCACCAAAGCACTGAAACGATTCCTCTGGTTTTTGCTTGGCCTGCTGACAAAACAAACTTTCAGCTTTTGGACTCTTTCACCCTAGCAATGCATCTTAAATCCTGGGGCCTCTCTTACTGCTTTTAACAGGAACACTGTGGCGGTTTGGGTGTTCCCTGCCCCCCCACACATTAGAAATCACCCAGACTAGACTCAGCTGGCTCTGGAAATATGAATGAAGCTTATATTTACAGCTGGCACAATGTACAAGCAGATATTTGCAGTATATACAGTTATAGACAGAAATAGACAAGGTAAAAGGTAATACAGAAACACAACTCCCCTCCCAGAAACCTGAGTCCCCAGGAGGGGCTCTCAACCACCCCTTCACCTTCCCCCTACCCCTCTCAACCTTACTCCAGTCCCAAGGAAGAAATGGAGGCTCAGCCAGGGGGGTTGGGAAGCAAAGTGGATTAGCCAAGGAAACAGAGGGTGAGGTTAGGAGAGAGAGATGCAGCCCAGAGCTCACCAGCAGCAGAAGTGGCTTTATTCATGTTTTTCTTTTTATTCTTACACATCTCAGCAAGCCTATGAGCGAAGCAGACATCACCATTGTTTTCCTTTCACAGATTGTAATCTAGTTCTTCTCATCAAAACATTCTAGCTAGCTTCAAACTAGCACAAACACTTTCTATAAATCCTGTGTGGTTAAAAACATTTAGGAAACCAACTGTATGTAATTAATAGAATAGAATAGAATCAAGCAGGTTGGAAGAGACCTCCAAGATCATCCAGTCCAACCTAGCACCCAGCCCTAGCCAGTCAACTAGACCATAGCACTATGTGTCTCATTCAGTCTTTTCTTGAACACCTCCAGAAACAGCGACTCCACCACCTCCCTGGGCAGCCCATTCCAAAGCCAATCACTCTCTCTGGCAAGAACTTCCTCCTAACATCCAGCCTAGACCTCCCCCAGCACAACTTGAGGCTGTGTCCCCTTATTCTGTTGCTGGTTTTCTGGGAGAAGAGACCAACCCCCACCTGGCTACAACCTCAGGTAGAGACCAACCCCCACCTGGCTACAACTACTTCAGGTAGTTGTAGACAGCAATGAGGTCACTAATGCAAGGCATCAGTTTCTTTTGTTTGTGATGTACATTGAGTAGAATTGGATATTCATTATGCCTGGAACATACTTTGAGAACTGCCTAGCTCTTTAGCAATCATGTTAATCTTGATTAGCTCATTATGTTCAAAAAGCTTTACTTCACCTTGAGAGAACCCTAGCAGAGCTTAGTAGCTGCTTGATGTTTTCTGAAGATGAATGGGAAAACATCAGTGGTGGTGATTTTTGTGTAATGTGCCCCATATGTCTACTCTTTGTTCAGAAACCCACTGAAGCCATACACAATCTTATCTTTGTCTCATTTTTAACTCCTAATGTGTAAGGTTAGCATCGCTTTAGATAGATTTCATTACTACAGAGAGAGGAGGGGATCAAAGACCAGGGCTGACCGTCAGGCCCTTAGAGTTCGTTACTTGGGGTTAATCTCCCATTAAAGACTTTTATCTGTGGATGTGAAACTTGAATCTCTAAGACAACAGATGTGGGAGGCTTTGGACTGTATGTCGGATGTTGAATATCTTTGGAAAACAGAGAAGGAAGAATCAGTGTGAGAGAAACAGAACATTAGGGCAAATAAAACCAGGATAAAATTGCCTAACTTTGGGTATGAACCAGGAATTCCAGTCTAGGAATTTAATTGAAGATGTCAGAAACAGAGTCATAAATAGTCGGAAAAGGTGGGAAAGTAAAGCAGAATGACCAACATGGAAGTTACCCACAAATTCACCCTCAAAGGTACTTGAGCACATAACAAAGAAAGGGAGGAAAGCTTCCCAGCGGCTAAATCACAAAGGTGCTCAGCCAGACTGTGGAGACAAAAACCAAAAGTAGAGGAGCGAGGATGGAGTCCAAATTCTGACTGTAGGTGCCAAGAGTTGGTATTTGGAGCTTAGATTTCCTCCATGTTAACTCAGGTGCCCTTTCCCAGGTGGCCACCATCACCTTGCTCTTCATGAAGCTTTTCCTTACAAGAGTACTGTATCCAGTTCTGGGGCCCACAGTTCAAGAGGGACACAGAACTGCATGGGAGGATCCAGCACAGAGCCACAAAGATGATGAAGAAAATGGAACATCTCTGTTATGAGGAGACCCTGAGGGAGCTGGGGCTGTGCTGCTTGGAGGAGCCTGAAAGGTGACCTCACTGATGCTTATAAATATGCAAAGTGAGCGGCAAGAGGCTGGAGCCAGGTTCTACTTGGTGGTGCCCAATGACAGGACAAGGGGCAATGGGTGGAAGCTGAGGCATAGGAAGTCTTATTTAAACACGAGGAGGATTTTTTTCACTGTGAAGGTGACAGAACCCTGGAGCAGGCTGCCCAGGGGGGTTGTGGAATCTCCCTCTCTGGAGATACTCCAAACCCTCCTGGATGTGTTCCTGTGTGATCTGGTATAGGTGATCCTGCTCTGGCAGGGGGCTGGACTGGATGAGCTTTCAAGGTCCCTTCCAGCCTCTGACGTTCCATGATTCTGTGATTCTGCTGTTGAAAGACAGAGGTAACAGGTTGCTTGTAAGGATCATTGGGACCTCTGCTTCTCAGACCCACGGCTCCCCAACAGGCTAGAGAAGGTGGAGCAGAAGTGCAGGACATTCACAAGACAGACACAGGGGAAGAAAACAGTCAGGAAGGTGTCGCTGGTAAATGCACATCACTGTGCACAGGAGATAGCTTCTTAATTAATGAGTCACTACTACTCCAAGCTAGACCTGTGTGTCAACGTAGTATCGGCTCACATACCAATGTAGTCTCAGTTGAGTGAAATTCTGTTCAGTGTTGAGTAGCAGCCAAAAGGGCTGAGAAAAACAGGTGATATAAATCATGTGGGGGAAAGGTATAAATATATGATTCTACCTCAGAAATCAGTCATTCTCTTTTCTTGAAAGTGCCATTTTTATTCCTTGTCACCAAACGTGAGAGGAGACAGACAAGGTAGAAGCCATTCAGGGATGAAGGAGGAAAATGATGGACTTCCACACAGAAACAAATTCATCCAGAACTGACACAGCAACAGCTTTGGGTGCTTTATAACAGGTTTAGAAAGGCTGCTGGTGCAGCACTGGGGTATTTTGGTGGTAGGCAATTGTTAAGTTGGAAGAGAATAAGAGAAAGCTAACAACAAGAACAACAAAATTAACAGAATTCTGACCAACTTCCCATGAATTAGCAGCTGAAAAACTAGAGGAAAACAATTAAGTGAGGGAAATGTGCCCTTCCAAAGTGCATACACTGACAGACAAACAGAGCACAGACAAAACAGGCTCCATCTGCACTGTCTGAAGAAGTGGTGTAGGGGTTTTCAGATTTTAATCCTCATCAGCCCATCCAGGTTTGCACATGAAGTGGAGAATGATGTCATCAGCTGGCACTTCTTTGATCAGCTGCCATTGTGCTCTTTGGCCACTTTGTGACATCTTCTAAGCAGGTATTAGACAAACTTGAGTTCCACACACCTGATCTTGGCTTTGTGCATTGATGACACTTGCAGAATCTGCAAAACTCTCAATCTGCTGGCAATTGGCAGCTGAAAACATAACCACGCTGACGGCTTTGACACTGGTAATCAGTCTGCTGTGGCAGAAGTTTACTTACCGCTGCTAGTTTTAGTACTGTAAGTGCCCTAGTTTGTGAATCCACTTAAAAACGTAGATCCACATGCAGCAAACATAAACTCATGCAGAACGTCCACGGCAGAAAGTGCCTCTGCTGACCCATCTGCCAAACAGACCACACAGGAACTCATTTGTTTCACCGGGGAGGGAGAGAAAGATCATGGAAACTGGAGACTGCAGCACGTCTGCCTTTCTCTGCTTTGCTTTTACCCTTTTTCTTCTGTAATTTGGGTGAGTTTGTCATGGGAGCGATTGAAATAGCCTCTGACACAGATTAACAAGCCAGTATAGCTTTCATTTAGTGAGGGTGGAAGGGCTGATGTGAAGCTCATTACCCTTTTGGTGGAGAGAACACAAGTAATCACAGAATTACCATTCTTGGAAAAGACCTTCAAGATCTTCAAGTCCAATCATTATCTAACTCTACCAGGGCCACTACTACACCATATGCTTGAGCACCATGTATAGATGGCTTTAAATACATCCAGGGCTGCAATAATACTGTGAAAGAACTATTTTCTTTATAGGAAAAGTGTCATGGAAACTAGGTACACTTAGTGGGGACTGAGGTTATTGGGCAGTGCGGTGGGGCTAGGCTGCAGCCAGAGTGAGAGCTGCTCGGGGAACAGCTAGTAAGAAGTCCAGGTTGGCTGCTGTGCCAGTCACTCCTAGCCACAAGATACAGGTGGACAGCTGGGAGAATAACAGCATGTGTGGGAGCAAACAACCTCAGGGATGGTGTTCAGTAGATATAAAGCAGACTGCAGACCTCAGCAGTTGCAGGAAGCTGAAGAAAAGGACTGGGTAAATCTCTCCTCATAGACTTTCTAATCCTCCCACGAAAGGAGGCACAAAGAGAGAATCAAGTCAGATTGTCTTTCCACTGAATTTTAAAGCCAACCTATGCAATTGTCTTGCACAAAGAGTGACTAATTGCCTACTCCTGGGTAAAATGGATGCACTTGTGAAAACCTGTGGCTGAGGACCTCCTCACACCAGCCAGTTCTTCTGAACACCGTGACACGTGCAACCTTCTGCAGATGGGCATGGGCTGCGGGCTATAGCTATGCCAGCAAACCAGACAGGGATGAATTTTAGTGCTCTTAAACCTATCTTCTAGCATCCCTTCTGGTGTTCCCCCCAAGATATACCAGTGCATTGCTTGAGTGACAGCAGGAGCCAGCAGCCACCTCTGTCTGGCAGTATGGTGAGACTCTCTCTCCTGGAGTACGAGTGATCACCATAGTGTACAGGTTCAGATTGTACCCTGCCATTTTCTTTTAGTGGCCCCAAATGACCTCTTTTACTGCTGGTGCTATTCTGATGACTGAGAGGGAAGTACATCACTGTTAGCTTCAAGACTGAGCTTGTGTAGAGGGCAAACCTCACATTCAGCCTGAGGGAAAGTTCTCCTTCTGCTGTTCAGTTGCAGGAAAATGCCACCTGGTCAGGTTTTGCAGTGAAGTTGGATTTTCCGAGCAAGTTCCTTGCCAGTGTGCTTTGCTATGGTGCATATACTGACACTGAGACTGTCATCAAACCCCACTGGTTTCTGCTGCCCTTGAACCAAGCATTAATTATGGACTGGACTCCTGAAACTATTTTTCTCATGCAGTAATGCAGCAGACCTTTGTGACTGTCTTCATACAAACCAGCTGAAACTAGCATGTGCAGCATTTCAACCTACAGCGACGTAGGTTGAAGAAGCAGCCATTTGTCTTCAGTCAGACAAAGCGGGCAGCATGGGCAAGGTATCTGCTTATAAAAGATCCCAGGGGCGATGCTTTAAACTGTTCATTCCAGAGATGTTAACTCATCTGAAGAAGCATATGTGGGTTTTTATAAAAGAAAGATATGGCTATGCCAAGCATCATTCACCCCACACCTTATTTTTCAGAGCCAAAGCTCTTTGCAATCCTTTCTGGTTCAAATCTCACCTCCAGGCTTGTCTCAGAGGCATTTCTCCTGCTAGCTGTCTCTCTTACATTTTTTAAATGGGCAAATATTTTTGGGTCAGCTTTGTGCACCACCATGAAAGCTGCCTGGCATGGCCCAGTAAAGACCCACACCTTGAGTACTGTGTCCAGTTCTGGGCTACTCAATTCAAGAGAGATGTTGAGGTGCTGGAAGGTGTCCAGAGAAGGGCAACAAGGGTGGTGAAGGGCCTGGAACACAAACCCTATGAGGAGAGGCTGAGGGAGCTGGGGGTGTTTAGCCTGGAGAAGAGGAGGCTCAGGGCAGACCTCATTGCTGTCTACAGCTACCTGAAGGGAGATTGTAGCCAGGTGGGATTGGTCTCTTCTCCCAGGCAACCAGCAACAGAACAAGGGGAAACAGCCTCGAGTTGTGGAGGGGAAGTATAGGCTGGATGTTAGGAGGAAGTTCTTCCCAGAGAGAGTGATTGGCATTGGAATGGGCTGCCCAGGGAGGTGGTGGAGTCACCGTCCCTGGGGTGTTCAAGAAAAGCCTGGATGAGGCACTTAGTGCCATGGTCTAGTTGACTGGCTAGGGCTGGGTGCTAGGTTGGACTGGATGATCTTGGAGGTCTCTTCCAACCTGGTTGATTCTATGATTCTGTGATTCTCTTTCTCTAGCTTTTAATTTTGGCAGAGTTTCATTCCTGGGAATGGCATTTCCCTGCTGAAGTCTATGTGTAGTGGCTTGGGACTCAGCCGGCTCTGGAAATTGAATGAAGCTTATATTTACAGCTAGCACAATGTACAAGCAGATATTTACAGTCTATACAGTTATAGACAGAAATAGACAAGGTAGCAGGTAATACAGAAACACAACAGCCCTCCCAGAAACCTGAGTCCCCAGGAGGGGCTCCCAACTGCCCCTTCACCTTCCCCCTACCCCTCTCAACCTTACCTCAGTCCCAAAGAAGAAATGGAGGCTGGCCCGGGAGGTTAGGAAGCAAAGTGGCTTAGTCCAAAATGGAGGGTGAGGTTAGAGAGTAAGATGCAGCTCAGCCAGTTCCCCAGTCCCAAGCGAGACTCCTGAGTGAAGTGATTATCTATGTTTTGCTTTTCATTCTTACACATCTCAGCAAGCCTATGAGCAAAGTAGACATCACCATGGTTTTCCTTTCACAGCCTGTAATCTAGTTCTTCTCACCAAAACATTCTAGCTAGCTTCAAACTAGCACACTATGTCAAGTTGATTTGTGTATGTGTGTGAAATAAACACAGGGTAAGCCATGGAGTAAAGCTAGTGAGAAATGTATTGGTTTGGTAGTTAATTTTTAGTCTAGGAAAACTTGCTTCATTTATAGCATCTCCATGCGTGAGAGCAGGAACGCAAAAACTGGCTAAGCGTTATTTGGGTGAAGCAAGCAGGTCTGTCAGCCTGATGTTGTGATGTGCTTTTAGCCACCCTTATGAAAATCTGCTGAAACTTGGCCAACTTGTAAATCCCAGGGGGAGAAAAAAAAAAGAGAACTCTGTTTGCTTGCACTCAGCAGCGTGCGTGAGCAGTGGCAAAGAGCTCTTCACAGTGCCCGCCAGCGCCAAGCAGGAGGGGCTGGGGTGGGCTCTCCTCCACTCGGCCTCTCTGGCTGCTGGGCCATACAGCCTCAACAAGTTCCCTGCTCTTTGTGCTTCTCTTATTGCAGGTTCAGAGTGGGAGAGTTGTGGTCACCTTTTATGCTTCCGGTGACAGGACTAGGGGGAATGGAGTGAAGCTGGAGATGGGTAGGCTCAGACTGGACTTGAGGAGGAAGTTCTTCACCATGAGATTGGTGAGAGCCTGGAATGGGTTGCCCAGAGAGGTGGTTGAGGTCCCATCCCTGAAGGTGCTTAAGGCCAAGCTGGACGGGGCTCTGGTCAGCCTGCTCTAGGGTAGGGTGTCCCTGCCCATTGCAGTGGGGTTGCAACTAGATGATCCTTGTGGTCCCTTCCAACCCTGACTGATTCTATGATTCCTGTACTGCACTCCCCATGGTGGTTAATGATCCTGATAAAAAGTTGTGGGTTGTTATGTAATAATAGCAATAATAATAGTAATAGTAATAAAGTAATAGTAGTAATTCAGGGGGGCTGGACCAGATGATCTTTCTAGGTCCCTTCAAGCCCCTAACATTCTGTGATTCTGTGTAAGTTTGTTGGGGTTTTGGTTGGTTTGTTTTTTTGTCTAGGCTTTGATAGTATGGCTGCTAAAATGTGGTCAGGAGGCCTTAATCCTATTGTAAGCCAGTGGTGAATGTGTCCTTGCCCAAGCCATTCTGATTTGCTAGAGGCAGAATAAGATGTGCTTTGGATTTTGAGCTCTCATCCTCTAGTTGTCCATAAGAAAATATCCTAAATTTTTGTTTCTTTTTGGCCTCTTCCTATGCAGGTGATTTTTTCTTTAAGGTAAGTCCAATATACCAATGGCTGTTTCTCAAAGAGAAGAGCAGTTTAAGATTTATTGTCTTCACTGTAGTTTTTGATCAGGATTAATTATTTTTTATAGACCTGTGTGATGGTTTGGGTGTTCCCTGCTCCCCCCCCNCAAAGAGCCGAGAGCAAAGTGAAAGTGACTTTATGTTTTTCTTTTCCTTTTTACACATCTCAGCAAGACCATGAGGGAAATAGACCTCACCATTGTTTTCATTTTACAGCCTATGATCTAGTCCTTCTCACCAAAACATTCTAGCTAGCTTCAAACTAGCACAACCTGAGGGACAGTCAAAGGAAAAAAGAAAAGTCACAAGTCATCACCAACAACTACATATTACACTAATATCACATTTATATTAACTGTCAGCATGAAAAGTCAACACTGTGATGGGTTCAAATGTGTAAGAGGTCATGCCAACCATAACACCTCTGAGAATCACTGAACAGCAGAGATGTTACTCTTTTGGCTTCCACCACTAACAGCTGGTGTGATTTGCAAGAGGTTGTGGTTTTGGGCACTTGCAGGCACATGCAATGTGCAAGATGAATGGTTATTATGGGGCTCCTAATTGATGTGAAAAGTGTCACCACAAATGCTCTCTGCTCTGTATTTTACATATGAACAGTCTAGATCAGGGAACTGCTTCAGGAGAGGAAAAGTTGAAAGGAGGAAGCAGAAATGGGCTGGAAAAGTAGCACTTGTTCTGTAACACAAAGCCATAAATCAGAGTGCTTGATGTAATCATATGAAACTATGTAAGTAAAGGTGAGTTAGATCTTTCACCTGCATACTAAGAAATGGAGAGCCAAGACCAAGAACTGCACCTCTAGATCCAGCCTCCCAAACAAGCTTGAGTTAAGACACTGATGTCCCAGCTAGCAGTAAACAGCGTTCGTTGTCTGTGGACACAATAAAGTGCACTGAAGAAGTTCAAGGGGTGTAATCAGAGGTTAATCCAGGCAGGCTGCTTTCTGGGGGGGAGCCATGGGTTTTTACAGTCCTGGCCTTGATGCTGCTTAGACACAGAGGTGACAGTCCCAGCTTTCTGTCCTATCCTTTGCACTTGTATTTCCCCACAATACCAACTGCAACTGGAGCTCGGTTGGGTGTAATCTCCCCACGCTGCAATTATCCCTTGTACAATAGGGATGAGAACAATTCTTGCCTGCTGTCACCTCCCTGTCTCTCTCTACTGGCCCAAGCTGTAGGATCCCCAGCCTGGCTGAGCTTCTAAGCATTTTGTAGCACAAATAAACATAGATGCAGCCATTATTTACTAAAGATGGCAGGGGCACAGCCACCTCACAGACATTTTAAATCCTCTTAATATTTCCATTTGTTTGTTTTTAATCCTCGGTGCCATAGAGTTCATAACATAAAATATGGGGAGTTTTGGTTCTTTCAGCTGAACAGGGGACATCCAGAAAACCAGGTTTTCCACTTGGATTCCCAAGTGCTCCCTATTGCTGTGCACTTCCAAAGCACATACACTCTCTCTTAAATCAAGGCAACCTTTTACTTGCTGAACAGTGCCGAATAAAATGGCAGTATGGAGAAATCTAGGCAGGTCTGCTGCTGTTCATGTATCTTCTTGTCATCCTTTGAATTTGAGAAATGGCAGAAAGGGAGCTGATGGTTGAGTCAGGAGGATAAAGCAGAACTTTGTCATCTGAGCTTTTCCTTACCAAATGGCTGCTGCTGTCAGTATTTGCAGTTTTCTGTTTGTTTTGGGTGATCCTAGAAGCTTTGGGGTCCTTGCTAAGTGATTTACTTTCAGGCATCTCTGCTGAAAAGCAACAATTTCTTTTTATTTTTGCCTTCCCGACTCTTTACAGAGAGTCTTGTCACAAGGAGATAATACCTTATCTTGGCTTTGAAATGCTGCATACAGAACAAAACTGACCTGGTGTCTGCAACAAATGGATAACTGCACATTACCTGAAAGTGTGAAGATTCCCAAGCCCCAAGGAATTATTGCTGTTATGCTATTGCTTATATAGGGCTACATCCTGCCTTCCTCATTAATTGAACACAACTACTAAAACATCCTTTACAATAAGCACTTCTTCATCCTAGACCTATTTCCCGGATCTATAAAACAGCTTTTAGAAAGGGAGAACTGTATTTGAGGAAGACATTAATATAGTTTCACCAAACAATGCTTGCTGACATATGGAGCACTTTTTGAATAATTCACTCTGAAATTAACACTATAATACCATTTACCTCTTCAGTCCTGTTTACTGGAGCTGCAAAGAATTGTTCTCTGGAGATGAGGATAGTGGCAAACACCAGACTTTCAGACCGTCTTTGGCTTATTAAGTGCAGTCATATGATTTCATGCAAAGAAAACCAATAAGCAGTGAAAATGGTAAAAATTAGAGGGGACAAACACCAGCCTTTCCTCCATCATCAGGTTGCCATGTCCAGATTCCTGGTTTCAGAGCAGAGGAGGCTTGCAGAAGTCACAGTCTCACAGTATCACCAAGGTTGGAAGAGACCTCATAGATCATCAAGTCCAAGCCGTTACCACAGAGCTCAAGGCTAGACCATGGCACCAAGTGCCACGTCCAATCCTGCCTTGAACAGCTCCAGGGACGGCGACTCCACCACCTCCCTGGGCAGCCCATTCCAGTAGCCTGCCCTTTGATGCATGCTCCCATGCCAGAGTTTGATCCCTACTTGGCTGCATTGAGACAACTGTTCAGGGGACTGAGCCATAAACCGGCTCACTGGGGTGAACTGGATTAAGTTAAATCCTTAGCAAAACTGGGATTATTGCAAATGCAGATAAGTTGCACACTGTGATCTTCAGGGCCACCCCACAGCTAGCCACGGCATCTTGGAGGTGGCCAGTAGGTGCCCTGGAGCTGATGTGGCTGAGCAGAAATCCACCACTCCCACCACAAATACTGTGACAAGGAAAACTCTGTACCTTCTCCAGTATGGTCAAGCAAATGTACTTGATTTCAGACTTTAGGTTTTGCTTTCTTTTCCTTTCACCTTTCTGCTGTGACTGGAGCTGGTGGCATGGTTTAGGCAGGAGGAGAGAAGGGGCTGCTTAAACTTTTGCTCAGTACAATCAGTTGCAATTTCCTTAGTCAAAGGTTCACAGCAATGTGTGCTCATAACATCATCATCATCACAACTTGATTTTCCTACAATTCTTTAATTATTCATTCCTTAGCCAATTTCTGGTGTAAATTATGAAGAAAAAAGATGTGATCTTGGTGAAGTGCTTCTCAACTGATTTCAAAAATGGCCTAAGATGTGATCTTGAAGTGCTTCTCAACTGATTTCAAAATGGCCTTTACCCTGAGTTTCTCTGATTGACAAGGATTAGTATGGATGTTGACTTTTGGAGGCAGAGTGTTACATTTTTTATTCATTCAACACCTGTTTAGCACTACTACCAAAAATGTTTTCTAGTACAGTCTTTTGATGTTGTTCTTAGACTGAGATGACCCTGTCAATGAGGATAGCCCAAGCTGCAGCTGATATTGTTTTCTCTTTGGTGAGATAAGAGTACAGAGCAGAATTGTATCCCCATTTCCCATCACAGTTCCTGCTGAGATTTTCTTTTATTCCCCATTTTGGTTAGCTTCAGCATCAACAACCTCAAACATCCAAAAAATTGTGAGTCAGCTTATAAAAATACGGAGATTGGTTTCATTTTATGTACCTGTGGGATTTATTTTCTTTAGTAAATCTAAGATATAAAAGCATAAGAAGTAGTAGTTACTTAGAAATGTGTAGACTGAGCTGTTTGCCTTAGTCAAAAGACTGTAGGACCTGAGACCTTACCACTGGTCAGGCCACACCTTGAGTACTGTGTCCAGTTCTAGTACCCTCAATTCAAGAGACATGTTCAGATACTGGAAGGTGTCCAGAGAAGGATGACAAAGCTGGTGAGGGGCNATAAAGCCTAGAGGGGGCATTTGGTGCCATGGTCTGGTTGATTAGACAGGGCTGGGTGCTAGGTTGGACTGGATGATCTTGGAGATCCCTTCCAACCTGGTTGATTCTATGATTCTAAAACACTCCCTGCCACTGCAGGGAGATCTGGGATGGGGCACTTTGTGCCATGGTCTAGTTGATTGGACAGGGCTGGGTGCTAGGTTGGACTGGGTGATTTTGGAGGTCTCTTCCAACCTGGTTGATTCTATGATTCTAAAACACTCCCTGCCACTGCAGGAGAGATCTGGGAAATCTGGCACCACAGCCACACTTAGCCCTGAATAACCTGTCCTAAGTTTTTATCTGGCTGAAATTAAACCCACTTATCTGTGCTGCCATTCAGGTATAGCAGTCACAGCCCACCTTGGCAGGAGTAAGAAACTGTTTGGATCAGGCCACTAAAGGGAACTTAGTGGACTTAGGAACTCTGTCTTCACTGGGAATCACAAATTCTGCATCTCCACGTGAGTGGAGAAATGGATAATAACATCTAGACCTGTCTGAGTTCTATATATCCCAGAGGGATCAAGTTTGATTCCTTCTCTTATTTACAGTGATACAAGGAAAGCATTTCAATTCTCCAAATGCTCCCTCATGTGGCTTCTTAGTACTAATACTGAAACATTTATGTGTTCTCGGAGATTGCAACTCTATGCCAGGAAATAGGCTGAGACAAGGTAAGGGATTTTGAGTGACCTTCGACATTAGAAAATGATGGTTCCAGATCCTAGATGTAAAATGTTGCACTTTCACCTTGTTAAATTAGCTGGAGGGCACAGTATCACAGTATCACCAAGGTTGGAAGAGCCCTCACAGATCATCAAGCCCAAGCCGTTACCACAGAGCTCAAGGCTAGACCATGGCACCAAGTACCACGTCCAATCCTGCCTTGAACAGCTCCAGGGACGGCGACTCCACCACCTCCCTGGGCAGCCCATTCCAGTAGCCAATGACTCTCTCAGTGAAGAACTTTCTCCTCACCTCAAGCCTAAATTTCCCCTGGAGTAGCTTGAGGCTGTGTCCTCTTGTTCTGGTGCTGGCTGCCTGAGAGAAGAGAGCAACCTCCTCCTGGCCACAACCACCCCTCAGGTAGTTGTAGACAGCAATGAGGTCTGCCCTGAGCCTCCTCTTCTCCAGGCTAAACAATCCCAGCTCCCTCAGCCTCTCCTTGTAGGGCTGTGCTCGAGGCCTCTCCCCAGCCTCGTTGCCCTTCTCTGGACACGTTCAAACAGTTCTATCTGCTTGTGCCCCATGTGGGGTGGGAGGGAGAACCCTGTGCTTTGATGAGGTTTGCCCAACAGATTAGCTCACCAGATGGCATGGCAATAGGTAACCAACGAAACACTGAAAACAACCGAACAGTTTTGGTGTAAAATCTCAAGAAGTGGAAGTCCACTGTGCACAGAACCCAAGGAGGAGTGCATTTGCTTAACACACAGCCTCACTTCCACAGCATCTGTAAGGAAATAAATACAGAAGGGAAAGAGACAAAAGGAGGTGGAGGGAGAGAAATCTGCTGTTGCTTTGAAACTGCAGTGGAGAGAATGATGTCCTTCTCCTCCAGCACGACTTGTGAGATGCTCCTTTGAGCTCTGAAACTACCCATTTGGTTACAGTGTGGGAAGCCACTGCTGAACCTCAGTAAGCAGGTGGTAATTTGTGTAAGAAATATGCTGATTTCTATTCATATTAGCAGCCTAGTCAGCTAATGACCTGGGACAGCATGGCTTCTTTTCTTTCATGGCAGCTCTGTGTCAGCTTTATTCCTGGCTCTGACTTTGCTGCTGCTCCTGCTGGCACTGTGTGATGAGCAGGGACTCCATCTCTGGGCAGATTAACTTTGGGAGGTTGGAAGGGGAGCCACACGGGCTGAGAGCTTCCAGCTGCAATGCTATTCCCATGCTGCGCTGTCACGTTCATGAGCAAGGAGTGACTAAGACCTGACAGTCTTCATTATATGAATGTTTTCAGAGTAGGAAGCTAGGAGCAGGTGTTGATCTGTTGGAAGGTAGGAGAGCCCTGCAGAGGGACCTGGACAGCCTGGATGGGTGGGCAGAGGCCAATGGGATGAAATTTAACAAGGCCAAATGCAAAGTTCTGCACTTTGGCCACAACAACCCCAAGCAGCGCTACAGGCTGGGGACAGTGTGGCTGAGAGCAGCCAGGAGGAAAGGGACCTGGGGGTCCTGGTGGATAGCAGGCTGAAGATGAGCCATAGGTGTGCCCAGGTGGCCAAGAAAGCCAATGGCATCCTGGCCTGTATCAGGAACAGTGTGGCCAGTAGGACGAGGGAGTTTATTCTTCCCCTGTACTCAACACTGGTCAGGCCACACCTTGAGTACTGTGTCCAGTTCTGGGCTCCTCAATTCAAGACAGATGTTGAGGTGCTGGAAGGTGTCCAGAGAAGGGCAACGAGGCTGGTGAGGGGCCTAGAACACAAACCCTATGAGGAGAGGCTGAGGGAGCTGGGGGTGTGCAGCCTGGAGAAGGAGGTGACCTCATTGCTGTCTACAACTACCTGAAGGGAGGCTGTAGCCAGGTGGGTGTTGGTTTCTTCTCCCAGACAACCAGCAACAGAACAANTCCCCTCATACTTCAACACTGACAGGACATGACAGTGTGTCCCATAAATTTAGTCAGAGAACAGATTGCCCAGGAGGGCTCCAGGCTCAGTGAGCACCTCTCTCCAGTTATTCACACTGAATACAGGTGAGGGAGCAGAAAGGTGAGGCAGAAAACTCAACTGTGCCAAAGAGAAGACACGCTTAAGGAAAACTTTTTGGTCTCCATACTCACAGCCTTCACCTGACCCCAAAGCATTTAGTGTGGTATGCAAAGGCACATGTGTAGGTGGTTTGGTGTGTATTTTTGCCTGAGGTCAAGAAAAATAATACAGCTTTTAGGTCACTTAGACAATCTGGGAACATTCACTTTACATCTTCTCTGCCTGTGGAAAAGACAAGTTTTACTTTGAGGAAGTTGATCCTGGAGCTGCTGGCTCACAAAAAAACCCCCACAAAACCCCCAACCAAAACGAAACAAAACACACTAAATATTAAACACTGAATGTCTGCAAACTTCATATGTTCCCTACAGGACAAAACATTTCTTTCTACAAGAAACTTTTCATTGTGATTTGGAGCTTTTTTTTAAAAAGCCTTTAAAAATAAAATTCCCCAAAGCTGGAATGGTTTCTTTTGAACTTGGATAAAAAACCTGGCAAAAGTGAGAATCACCTGTGAGTATTTTGGCAGTACAACTCTGCAGTTCTCATTGATAGCAGTTGAACCAGAATTGCCAACCAGCTGTTGTCAGGAGGGTGTGGTAGGTGCCCATGTGGTCCATATCCAGATGCTGTCATTGAACATGTTGCAGAAACAGAGAGCGTTGAAACCTCCCTAAGTAAAACCCTTAGCAAGATGGTGCTGTGCCTATAGGCACCTTGGGATATGTGTTTGACACACACTTGGTATCATAGAATCAGCCAGATTGGAAGAGACCTCCAAGCTCATCCAGTCCAACCTAGCACCCAGCCCTAGCCAGTCAACCAGACCATGGCACTAAGTGCCTCATCCAGGCTTTTCTTGGACACCCCCAGGGACAGTGACTCCACCACCTCCCTGGGCAGCCCATTCCAATGCCAATCACTCTCTCTGTGAAGAACTTCCTCCTAACATCCAGCCTATTCTTCCCCTGGCACAACTTGAGACTGTCCCCCCTTGTTCTATTGCTGATTGCCTGGGAGAAGAGACCAATCCCACCTGGCTACAACCTCCCTTCAGGTAGTTGTAGACAGCAATGAGCTCTGCCCTGAGACTCCTCTTCCCCAGGCTGCACACCCCCAGCTCCCTCAGCCTCTCCTCATAGGGTTTGTGTTCCAGGCCCTTCACCAGCTTTGTCACCCTTCTCTAGACACCTTCCAGCACCTCAACATCTCTCTTGAATTGAGGGGCCCAGAACTGGACACAGCACTCAAGCTGTGGCCTGACCAGTGCTGAGTACAGGGGCAGAATAACCTCCCTCCTCCTGCTGGCCACACTGCTCCTGATACAGGCCAGGATGCCATTGGCTCTCTTGGCCACCTGGGCACACTGCTGGCTCATCTTCAGTCTACTATCCACCAGTACCCCCAGGTCCCTTTCTTCCTGGCTGCTCTCAGACACTGTCCCCAGCCTGTAGCACTGCTTGGGGTTATTGTGGCCAAAGTGCAGAACCCTGCATTTGGCCTTGTTCAGTCTCATCCCATTGGCCTCTGCCCACCCATCCAGGCTGTCCAGGTCCCTCTGCAGGGCTCTCCTACCTTCCAACAGATCCACACCTGCTCCTAGCTTGGTGTCATCTGCGAACTTACTGATGCTGGACTCAATCCCCTCATCCAGATCATCAATAAAGATATTGAACAGGACCGGGCCCAGCACTGATCCTTGGGGCACACCACTAATGACAGCTGCCAGATGGATGTGGCACCATTCACCACAACTCTCTGGGTTTGGCCTTCCAGTCAGTTCCTGACCCAGCACAGAGTGAATCTGTCCAAGCCAGGAGCTGCCAGCTTGGCCAGGAGCTTGTTGTGGCAGACAGTGTCAAAGGCTTTGCTGCAGTCCAGGTAGACTCCATCCACAGCCTTCCCCACATTCACCTGGCAGGTAACCTGATCATAAAAGGAGATCAGGTTGGTGAGACAGGACCTGCCTTCCCTAAACCCATGCTGGCTGGGCCTGATCCCTTGGCTCCTAGCAAGCTAATGCCAAAAGACAGGCAACTCTTTTGGGGAAGAAAAACGTTTTGCCCCTTGGGGCTAAAACAAATAACTTGATAACTAACATTTCTACGCTCTTTAAAACACTACTTTAGCTTCAACCAAACCAAGGCAACAGCACAGAATAATTTCTTCAGGAAAGCCTGTGTTTCCATCCAGTTCTCTGAGATATTCTTCAGGTAACTGAAGTTTTGTCCTTGTTGAGACAGGTATCCAGCTTATTCTGGGATCTGTAAGTCAGGGAAGACCATTTCCTTCCACAGAACATGTCAGAGGTCAGGAGTTAGTGCTGACCCTTGAGAATGGGTCTTTCTGAAAGAACAAAGTCTGGAGTTGTCACATCTTTGCTTGCAGACGCATTCTGCTCGTGGTCACAAAGTGATGGCACAAGGTTGAAACTGAGAAAAATGTTGAGCCCCCCACGGTCTTCTGGGGCCCAAGAAAAAAGGGCGTTTCTCAGAGAGACATTTCAGACACCCCCCAACCAGAATGTGAGGGGAATGGAAATGAAACACTAAAAAAGCATAAAACTCTTCCACTCGGTGGTAATTAACAATGATGTCTAAGTTCGACTCAGCGTGCTGTATTGCTGCATACATCATAGCAGTGTATGCAAAGTTTTTGTTCATCCTTCTTTCTCATCTGTTCAAATGCCCTGTGTGCAGCAACATGGTGAGGGTTTGTTGTTCTCTTGGAATGAGATCTGGGAATTCTATTAAATATAACATCCTGTGTAATTGCCACAAACATGAAGACTCTTACCTAGGGCCGAGAGAACTAGGAACAGAAGTGCCACAAACATGAAGGCTCTTACCTAGGGCCAAGAGAACTAGGAACAGTAGTGCCACAAACATGAAGACTCTTACCTCAGGCCAAGAGAACTAGGAACAGAAGTGTTACAAACATCAAGGCTCTTACCTAGGGCCAAGAGAACTGGGAGCAGAAGTGCCACAAACATCAAGACTCTTACCTAGGGCCGAGAGAACTAGGAACAGAAGTGCCACAAACATCAAGACTCTTACCTAGGGTCAAGAGAACTAGGAGCAGAAGTGCCACAAACATCAAGGCTCTTACCTAGGGCCAAGAGAACTGGGAGCAGAAGTGCCACAAACATCAAGGCTCTTACCTAGGGCCAAGAGAACTAGGAGCAGAAGTGCCACAAACATCAAGGCTCTTACCTAGGGCCAAGAGAACTGGGAGCAGAAGTGCCACAAACATCAAGGCTCTTACCTAGGGCCAAGAGAACTAGGAGCAGAAGTGCCACAAACATCAAGGCTCTTACCTAGGGCCAAGAGAACTGGGAGCAGAAGTGCCACAAACATCAAGGCTCTTACCTAGGGCCAAGAGAACTGGGAGCAGAAGTGCCACAAACATCAAGACTCTTACCTAGGGCCAAGAGAACTAGGAACAGAAGTGCCACAAACATCAAGACTCTTACCTAGGGCCAAGAGAACTGGGAGCAGAAGTGCCACAAACATCAAGACTCTTACCTAGGGCCAAGAGAACTGGGAGCAGAAGTGCAGCACAGTCTTGCTCTCGGAGTGCATGGACAGTTTGATGCATGGACAGCTGAGCAAGGCCAGAGGCTGTAAGAACCAGATATCAAATACTTGCTCTCTACAACAAACTGAAGAGAGACTGGGGAGTGTGGGCATCAGTCTCTTCTCCCAGGTAACAAGTGCAGAGAAGAAATGGCCTCAGGTTGTGCTGGAGGTGGTTGAGGTTGGATATTAGTAAACATTTCCTTCCTGAGAGGCCCAGGGAGGTGATGGAGTCAGCCTCCTTGGAGGTGTTCCAAAAATGTGTAGACATGGCACCTGGGGAGATGATTTAGCAGGCATTATGGTGTTGGATCGGTGGTTGGACTTGATGATTTTACAGGTCTTTTCCAACCTTAATCATTCTGTGATTCCATGGCTGTTCACTTCTTGAATTAGTCATGTCACTTATGACCTTATCCAGCTTTCAGAGGTTGTAGTAGTCACTGCTTGCAGGTCTCACTTTGAGATGGATCAGGTGATAGGGTCAGCTCATTGCCATCTCTTCAGCATTACTGAATGTTGCCTTTTTGCAAATGAATGACCTCTTCCTTCTGCTTGTCATAGCTGCAGCAGCATGGCAGTGCTAAAATGCAAACAGCAGGGACTGGCTCATGAGAACGCACATCTGACTGAAACTTGCTGGGAGCTCCTGGTAAACAAAATGCAAATGAAATAGTCAAAGTTTTTGGGTTGGGTTGGGTTTTTTTTGCTAAACAGCTAAAGCAATCTAGTTTGCTTAATTGGTCTTACAAGCCAGAGAATGGCAACAAGGCTGGTGAAGGGCCTGGAACACAAACCCTGTGAGGAGAGGCTGAGGGAGCTGGGGGTGTGCAGCCTGCAGAAGAGGAGGCTCAGGGCAGAGCTCATTGCTGTCTACAACTACCTGAAGGGAGGCTGTAGCCAGGAAGGGGTTGGTCTCTTCTCCCAGACAACCAGCAACAGAACAAGGGGACACAGCCTCAAGTTGTGCCAGGGCAAGTATAGGCTGGATGTTAGGAGGAAGTTCTTGCCAGAGACAATGATTGGCATTGGAATGGGCTGCCCAAGGAGGTGGTGGAGTCGCCGTGCCTGGGAGTGTTCAAGAAAAGCCTGGATGAGGCACTTAGTGCCATGGTCTGGTTGACTGGCTAGGGCTGGGTACTAGGTTGGACTGGATGATCTTGGAGGTCTCTTCCAACCTGGTTGGTTCTATTCTATTCTATTCTATTCTATTCTATTCTATTCTATTCTATTCTATAGCATCCTCATAAATTCACTGTGCTCCATGACTTGAATTCATTCTGCTTGCATGTGAAGTATCCAGGAATTGTATGATTCACAGTTTGTGTTTATTTGGGCATTATTCACACAAGGTCTGTAAAGTGATGTGAAAAATGTATTTACATTAAAAATAGGCACCAGGGATTCTAACACTGGGAATTAAGAGGGCTCAGGGACTCCTAATAAAGACACCAAATACAATAGAAATTTTAATTACTAAAAAGGCATATGTAATTCTCCATTTAGGTAATCTCACATCCAGTGATGCCAGCATGTGTATATGTGATTTAAACTACTTAGGCATCAATCCAAAGAAGCAAATGCCACCAAATCTACCATTATTCACTGACCTACTCGTGTTTGCCTGTCACACAGAGAACAAAACATTGTGATTTATAAACAACAACAAAAAAACAGAGGGGGAAAAAATGGACAAAAAAGAGAACAAAACTACTTTTAAATTGCATCTGTTGTCAAAACCCACCAACTACTGTGCCTTTTGGAAACCTTCCCTCTGAATGTTTATTCTTGTTAAAACTTGTTTCATCTTATTTGCAAAGTAAAGGGACTTTACAGTAGTCATGATTTCTACTTCTAGCTACCTGAAGACATGGCTAGGGCAGTGTAAAAGGGCATTAGTTTAAGTTACAACAAAGACCCACAGGGCTGTGACGGATAAGCAGGGATGAGTTAATCTGTGATGCGCAGTGACTTCCCAGGCAGGGATCCATACTGCTCTCCTTACTACCCATGTTAGGCTGGTGCCTCATCTGCCCATGTGCAGCTCTTCATGGTCTGGAGTTTATGTTGACGTAAATCTGCACCAAGTGTAGGTTTCTTTCATACACTGGAAGGCAAACTATCAACTCAGGAAGAGCTGAGGCATCTCTGTACAAAGATGCTTGAAGGACAGCTGGAGGCAGCAGCCACAAAAAGCATTAGAAGATAAATCCTTCTTTCTTGTCATTCAGACTCCTAAGTATATTGAAGGGAATATTTGTTGCATGGTCAAACAGAGCCACAAATACATTACAGTGCTTTAAGAGCTAGCCTAAACATGTGAAAAGGGATTTTGTTATATAAGGCCATTAAAATGGGTAGAAGTTATGTAGCAGAAATCCTGTGTCTAGAAAAACTTTTAAAAGCATCAATCACAGCCTTCTACCTTGTGATTTTTCTTTCCTCCTTTTATTTTTTAACCAAGCTGCTGCAAGATCATCACCAAAAGGTCCAGTGCAATGCTGCATGATTTACTCTAATATCACCAGAAGAGAAAAAATATCTCAAATTAAGCATCCGTGAAAAAATCCAAGCTAAGGAAATTATAGAGCAATCAAATATTCAAAGGGCTGTTGGGATTGATCTGAAACCATCCTGAGTCAGATAAAGAGCATTGATTTAAATTCTAGCTTTTGTTAAAGTGTGCAGAAACTGGTAGTAGTAAACCTATCCCCACTTCATTTCAGTTTAGATCATGATTAATGGCTACTTCTGTGTGACATCCAGGAAAAATTCTGTCACCTTGCTCAATCTCTACGATAAAAGACAGCTCTCTGAGGGATGTAGTGTCCATTTCTCCATCGCAATATCCACCCTTTCCCTTTCTCTTTCCCTTTCCCATTGCCTTCTCTTTTTATGGAGACATTTGAAGCAGTAGAAACATAACCTAGCTCCTCATTCACAGTCTCACAGTATTACCAAGGTTGGAAGAGGCCTCACAGAGCATCCAGTCCAACCTATTACCCAGCCCTATCCAGTCAACCAGACCATAGCACTAAGTGTCTCATCCAGGCTTTTCCTGAACACCTCCAGGGACGGTGACTCCACCACCTCCCTGGGCAGCCCATTCCAGTAGCCAATGACTCTCTCAGTGAAGAACTTTCTCCTCACCTCAAGCCTAAATTTCCCCTGGCACAGCTTGAGGCTGTGTCCTCTTGTTCTGGTGCTGTCTGCCTGAGAGAAGAGAGCAACCTCCTCCTGGCTACAACCACCCCTCAGGAACAGTTTTGGTGCAGAATAGAATAGAATCAACCAGGTTGGAAGAGACCTCCAAGATCATCCAGTCCAACCTAGCACCTAGCCCTAGCCAGTCAACCAGACCATAGCACTAAGTGTCTCATCCAGGCTTTTCCTGAACACCTCCAGGGACGGTGACTCCACCACCTCCCTGGGCAGCCCATTCCAATGCCAATCACTCTCTGACAACAACTTCCTCCTAACATCCAGCCTGAACCTCCCTCAGCACAACTTGAGGCTGTGTCCCCTTGTTCTGTTGCTGGTTGTCTGGGAGAAGAGACCAACCCCACCTGGCTACAACCTCCCCTCAGGTAGTTGTAGACAGCAATGAGGTCTGCCCTGAGCCTCCTCTTCTCCAGGCTAACCAATCCCAGCTCCCTCAGCCTCTCCTCGTAGGGCTGTGCTCGAGGCCTCTCCCCAGCCTCGTTGCCCTTCTCTGGACACAGTCAAGAATCTCAATTCTTTGCTGCAATCACCAGATAGGTTCTTCTAAAGGTGAAATGCTGTTGTTGGATCAGTCCTGAGCATGATACACATGCAGAACAATTGAGAATTTGATCTGAGGTGTATCAAGCTGAATATTTTCTGTTCTCTTGAGTTTAATTTCAAAACAAATAAAAAGCTGTGGCTGTGTCTTGAGAGCCTTCTGGTGCATGATGCTCTGTGACTTCTGAGCTCCTGCCTGAGCTGCAGTGCCATCAAGGATTCTGCCTCTCACTTGTCCACTGATTTCCTGCAGAAGTGGAATGACCAGAAACTACTGGGTCTAATTGAAATGGCACAGTTCAGCTCACTTCCATGTTAGCCATGGCTCTTATTTTCTCCTTACATGTATTTTATGCATGTGAGTAAGGAAAAGCTGCCTCTGAGGTTAGAGGGCGTTGTGGAAATCAGAGCTGCGTCTGGGACACTCTAGTGCATGCAAATAACAATAAAATAAGGGCTGCAGACATCACTCACAGGCTTTGGGTCCAGATTTTTTTCTGTTGCTGTGATGTAAATCTGGAAAACTTGGGAGCTACTTGGTGCCTTTGAGTATTTGATTGATACTGACCTTTGGGACAGAAGACCATTAAACATAAGAGAAATTGGATCCCCAGAAGAGTCAAAGAAAGAAGGTGATGAAATCTTACTTTAAAGGTAAAACAGAAGAGTCAAAGAAAGAAGGTGATGAAATCTTACTTTAAAGGTAAAACTTAAACATGGGGATAGAGAAACTTACATTCTTTAACTTGGACAGAAATGCTGAGTTGGGGGGGAAAAAAAAGCTTATCTTTAATACTGGAGTTACTCTGCTGATTGGGTGTGGGGAGGAACGGATGGAGAATGCGAATGGGTGAAACAAGAGAAAGAGGAGTTCGTTTTAAAGTCAACTGCTGCTGCAGACTGGGTTGGGCTATTCAAAAGGAACATGTTACAGGAGACAAAAAGGTCTTATGTGGATGATGTAGAGAGAAAAGATGCTGGGATCTCACCTGCAAACAGGGTAAGTGACTCAGGTCCGTTTGAGAGATAACTTGGATCAAGGCGGGGGGGGGGGAAGAGTTGAAGAAAGCAAAACCAAACCAACAAACAAACCCAAGAGAAAACCAGCTTATGGAAGGGTGGGTGAAAGTAGCTTGTGTATTGAGAATATCTCCTTTTGACAAGAGCAAACTCAGCCCTGAGCACAGATCCTCAAGAAAGTGCCTCTGGTTGAAGTCCACTAACAACTTTTGCTTATTACTGCCTGGAACAGCAGCTGAAAGGGCAACACAGAGATGAAAGAGTGTGCATTTTATGACCAGTCTTCTGAATGGCCTGCAATAGGTATTTGTATGAGCTAATAGTCCAAGAGCCAATCTGGAATAGATTTTTTTGTCTTCCTTTCAGACCCCCCTGAAGTTCATTCCTAAAAGCTGTTAGCCACTGAGCGAAAGCAAGAGAGAGGGAGAGAATGGGTAAGAGAATCCTGAGAAAGGAGAAATTATGACTAAGAAGAAAAACAGGAGGAGAATGTTTTCAACATGGAAAAGTTTGGAGTTTTCAGTAAGAAGTTTTCTTTTTTGCTTTTGAAACATTCTATTTGATTTCCAGTTACTTCCCCCCTCAAAAGAGTAGGTAGTATAAGGCAGTGGGTGTGTACAGCAATGACAGCAACATGCACTTGAAAATTCTGAATTATTTGTGGTTTCCTCTTGCTTCAGCCATGGATTGAGGTCCCTACAGGTCCTGGCCTCTGCCTTTAATCAGCAACTTTTCTTTTGAAACAGAACACAGATATGTATAACTTCACAAGATTTATAGTATATGCATTTCATATTCACTTCATAGGCAGACATTTTTCTCTTGGTTTTGCCTTCCAAGGGCCATACACAGCTTGTAGTCATATCAGCAAGCAGCTGCCACCAAGCTCAGCTATGAATTGTTAATCTCTGCAGAGATTAATGTTATTATTCATCATCCTTCTCTTGGAAAGTAATTTATAAGGAATGTTCTCATATGCAGCAACATTTTGGAAAGCACCTTTCCAAGGCTCCCCAAGATCTGAATTAAAGATGCTGCAGTTTCACTTCATCTATCTCCACCAACTAGGGAAAGAGGTTAAAGTGGTCTTCCATGTGCCTGTTAGTCTCTTCTGTCTGGAGCTGTTTTTAAGCAGGATAAATAGAAAGACATTAAAACTTGCACATGGGTCTGTATGTGAATGGCTGAATGGTTCACTGGGAAACTACATGGAAAAGTTCCTGCTGAGAAAATTGCTAGAATGCTTGTTATGGAACTTAATTTGGACTAATAACATAGAAATATATTAATATGTCCAAATAAATCTATCCCAATATGCAAAATACAAGCCACACAAGATAACCAAGGAAAAAAAATTACCTAAGTGTGAGAAGGGCTTTTTTTTCCTGGTTTTTAATACACTTTACCTTCTCCATAATGGCAGAGGGCTAGGGTGACAAACAAGCCAGTGTCCCAAACAAGAAAACAAATGTGCATATTTTCCTTTCCTTTCCTTTCCTTTCCTTTCCTTTCCTTTCCTTTCCTTTCCTTTCCTTTCCTTTCCTTTCCTTTCCTTTCCTTTCCTTTCCTTTCCTTTCTTTTCCTTTCTTTTCCTTCCTCTTCCTTTCCTT
>WAAF01020276.1:32070-64001 GCA_013400475.1 Tricholaema leucomelas
TCTCCTTCTCCTTCTCCTTCTCCTTCTCCTTCTCCCTCTCCTTCTCCTTCTCCTTCTCCTTCTCCTTCCCCTTCTCCTTCTCCTTCTCCTTCTCTCTTTGTTTTTGTCTATTATTGTCTCATTCTAGCCCCAAATAGACCAGCCACTACATTTTGTATGAGTGTGACAGAGCAAATTCTGCCATGTATACAGGTGATATGGGGCACAATAAACCCCATGACACTCTGTTAGAACATCAAAAGCTTGGAGTAATTCCTCAGTATAGCCAATTTAGTTCAAACCCTTTCACATGTAGAGGTAACATCCACTTTTTAAGTCATGCTTAGAATTCCACTGGATATTACCCTTTAAAACTCTGTTCATTGTTTTAATGTGACAAGCCTATTTCTGTTGCCAAATGGGTTATAAATTATGGCCAGCTAGTAAGCTGGCTTGTTTGACAGCATCCAGATTTACTCTACATGTATCACAGGGTTCCAGCCCAGACATGTGAAGGGTACAGCACTGATTCATTTTGCATGATAAAGTAATTTGATTAGTGACTACAGAACTATTTTATTTGTTCTCATATCATGTCTTAGAGATATTTTGTTTAACATATACATTTGACATCTCTAAAACAGAGTTTCATCAGCTTTTATTTTAAAAGAAGTTGAATTTTAATTGATTCCATCCAACTCAGTAGACATTTGCTGTGATCAAAGCTTCTAATCAGGGTTAGCATTTTGCCTTTTTAAAGTATACTTCATGATGCTTAATTTCTCCAGCTGCAGTTTTCTGTACATCTTGTCATCTCAAGCTTCAGCCTCTCTCATGTACATACTAAACCCACCAGGCAGAGGGAACATTGAACATTGGCAGTGATCAAACAACCAGAAAAGAAGGAAGCCAAAGATCTGACCCTTTTTCTTCTCATAAAATCAGATAAAGATCCTGAAGACGGATGGGAATGGGAGTGTTGCTTTACCACAAGTACCAGATCAGGCCATAAAAATAGCACTGGGCAACAGCTTTCAACTAAGAGCAAATTACACCTCCTTTACCTTTGATGAGACTTGTGTGTCTTAGTAGCAGTAACAGCATGGCTGCTGTCACCATCAGCACCATGATTAATTAGAAAATCCTTGGAAGAAAAACATCAGAAGAACAAAAATACTACACCAAGAATGTTTCCCTAGCGAAGAAATGTGCTGCTGAACACCGCAATCTGTTTCAGTTTTGACAGAAAGATGTTTCTTGAGAGTTTGCATCTGTAGAAGGAAGAAAAGTGGTTTACAGCTATTTTTATAACAGCCTTTTTTATGCATTTCCTTTGCAGTTTAATAATGTATTTGCAGGTCTCCATATTCCAACTGCAGTGCAAAGATTTCCAGTGATATGCAGGGTGGGGGTGTGTGGGAGGGGGAAATTCCTGGTTTGATTCTTGGTTTCCCTCGCTTCTTAAAAGAGAAGGGAGGCCTCAAAACTTCTCAGCAAGGATATTTTTTTTTTAAGGATGTCTTCAGCATTTGGTGTTCAGGTTGTCTACTATTTTTTTTTTCCTGGAAGACTCTATGGATCACTAGAGAGCTATTAGGCTTATGACATCAAAAGAGCCATGGAAACAAAACCTGATTAAAAGTGATTTTGGTTAGTCAGATTTAAGCTTTTTTTTTTTCGTTGTTGCTTTCTGCCCTTTGGTTTTTTTTTTTTTTTCCCCTTGCCTTTTGTTTGTTTGTTTGTTTGTTTAATATATGCTGAGATGTTTGAATGAACATCTGGTAGGGGCAAAAAAAAAATACAAGGGTTTTCTCTTCATTGTAGATGCAATTCTGTTTGTCTTCCTGCAAGCTTCATCACTCTATGTTTGTATGAGGAATGTTTGCAGGAACCAAACATCAGTCATAGAATCATAGAATGGTTTAGGTTGGAAGGGACCTCAAGGATCATCCAGCTCCAACCCCTGCCATAGGCAGGGACACCTCCCACTAGAGCAGGTTGCTCAAGGCCTCATCCAGCCTGGCTTTAAACACCTCCAGGGAGGAAGCATCCACAACCTCCCTGGGCAACCTGTGCCAGTGTCTCACCACCCTCACTGTAAAGAACTTCCTCCTAACATCCAGTCTAAATCTCCCCTCTTCCAGCTTAAACCCATTCCCCCTCGTCCTGACATTACCAGACCTTGTCAATAGTCCCTCCCCAGCCTTCCTGTAGGCTCCCTTCAGATACTGGAAAGCCACTCTAAGGTCTCCTCGAAGCCTTCTCTTCTCCAGGCTGCAGAGCCCCAACTCTCTCAGCCTGTCCTCATAGCAGAGCTGCTGCAGCCCTCTGATCATCTTCGTGGCTCTCCTCTGGACCCGCTCCAGCAGTTCCATGTCCTTCTTGTGTTGGGGGCTCCAGAACTGCACACAGTACTCCAGGTGGGGTCTGAGGAGAGCAGAGTAAAGGGGGAGAATCCCCTCCCTTGCCCTGCTGCCCACACTGCTCTTGCTGCAGCCCAGCACAGGGTTGCTGTCTGGGCTGCATGTGCACACTGCCGGCTCATGTTGAGCTTTTCGTCAACCCAGACCCCCAGGTCCTTTTCCTCAGGGCTGCTCTCAGCCATTCACCACCCAGCCTGTATCTGTGCCTGGGATTGCACCGACCCAGGTGCAGGACCTTACACTTGGCCTTGTTAAACGTCATGAGGTTGGCCTGGTCTCACCTCTCCAGCCTGTCCAGGTCCCTCTGGATGCCATCCCTGCCCTCCAGCAAGTCAACTGTGCCACACAGCTTGGTGTCATCTGCAAACTTGCTGAGGGTGCACTCAATTCCTCTGTCCATATCACTGACAAAGATGTTACAGAGCACTGGTCCCAGCACTGACCCCTGAGGAACACCACTTGGCACCAGTGCTCCCCCAGTATTTCTGAAATGAGGCACAAGAGGCACACAAACCATTTCTGTGGCCCAAAAGTGGCACTCTTTTGTTCTGGTTTAACTGGAAGGAAAGCCAGTTTTGTTCTCTTTGATTCTCTAAGAAGGGATGGGCTGAATTAGCTCTAGGAAGAGATTCGCCATTCATCACTTCCTGACGTGAAACCCAAGTCCTCCTCCTTACCTCTCAGGCTAAGACAAACAGCCTGGACTCTACTCCACTGACACCAAGTACCTTCAGAGACATACAGATCTAATGTGCAATGAAAGCTTCCTCTGCTTTCATACACTTTTTCATGTCCTAAAACTTATTCTAGTGCATACTCAGCTGAAAGATTTGTTATTACTTCTGTTCTGAAAACCAGCACCGTGCTTTAATGCTATCTGGCTATGTCTGGGTGTTTAGCAGCCATTCCTCCTTCCTTATGCCTTAGTTCCTGTCTTTCTCTGGCTCTGCCCAAACTCTTCTTACCTTGCATATTATGTTCAGTTTGGGGCACTGCAATATGAAAGAGATGTGGAGGTTCTGGAGAGGGTCCAGATGAGGGCAACAAAGTGGGGAAAGGGCCTGGGGAATAAGTTTGATGAGGAGTGACTGAGGGAGCTGGTTAGTTTGATGAAGAGGAGGCTGAGGGCAGACCTCATTGCTGTCTACAGCTACCTGAAGGGACATTGTGGAGAAACTGGAGCTGGTCTCTTCTCACAGATAATTTGAGACAGAATAAAGGGGAATGGCCTCAAGCTGAGGCTGAGTAGGTTTAGATATCTACAACTACCTGAAGGGAGGTTGTAGCCAGGTGGGGTTGGTCTCTTTTCGCAGGCAACCAGCAACAGAACAAGGGGACACAGTCTCAAGCTGTGCCAGGGGAGATATAGGCTGGATGCTAGGAGGAAGTTCTTCACAGAGAGAGTGATTGGCATTGGAATGGGCTGCCCAGGGAGGTGGTGGAGTCACCATCCCTGGAGGTGTTTAAGAAGAGCTTGGATGGGGCACTTAGTGCCATGGTCTGGTTGACTGGCTAGGGCTGGGTGCTAGGTTGGACTGGATGATCTTGGAGCTCTCTTCCAATCTGGCTGATTCTATGAAAGAGACTGTGAAAGACTGGACATTAGGAAAAAGTTTCTCATGGAGGGAGTGGTGAGACACTGGGATGAGCTGCCCAGGGAGGTGGTGGAGTCACCAACCCTGGATGCATTTAAGGGTCGTGTTCATGTGGTGCTTGGGGCTATGGTTTAAGGTGAATCTTGTAGTGTAGAGTTATAGGTTGGACTTGGTGATCCTGAGGGGCTCTTCCAACCTGGATGTTTCTGTGTGATTTCATGAGTCAAGCCAGAGATCCGTTTCAGACATACGTGAAACCAATTTTTCTCCAGGCTTCAGGTGGTTTGTAGCTCCCTTTTTCCATTGCAAATATCCTTGTTTGTTTATATTCTCTCTTTTGGAATTTTCTATATTCCCCTGATGCCAGCTTCAGCTATCCATCATGTCCTTCCTTTTGAATAAAAGGTTGAGTTGGATGAATCCCAGTTTGTTGTTCAAATATTTGCTTTAACCCTGCACTCACCAAACTCACTGCCCTCATCCTTGTGCTCTGCTAGTGTCCTATAGCCTCTCAGTAATGCTCTTCCAGGTTGTTTAAATGGCTAGTCAAGTATTTGCTCTTTGAATGCATTTCTGAACTGCATGGCATGAGACTCACACACTGAAAGGACTCTATTTCGTGTTCCTGTTCTGTTATAAAGAGATAATGCTGGTCAGAGGTTTGCCCAAAGCACTGACCCCAGCCAGTAAACAGTAATGAATAGAATAGAATAAACCAGGTTGGAAGAGACCTCCAAGATCATCCAGTCCAACCTAGCACCCAGCCCTAGCCAGTCAACCAGACCATGGCACTAAGTGCCTCATCCAGGCTTTTCTTCAACACCTCCAGGCACAGCCACTCCACCACCTCCCTGGGCAGCCCATTCCAATGCCAATCACTCTCTCTGGGAAGAACTTCCTCCTGACATCCAGCCTAGACCTCCCCCAGCACAACTTGAGACTGTGTCCCCTTCTTCTGTTGCTGGTTGCCTGGGAGAAGAGACTAACCCCACCTGGCTACAGCCTCCCTTCAGGATGAAGATGAAGCCCCAGTTCAAGTTTCACTGTCACTAAGGGTGTAAGTCAGGGCTGGTCACAGTGAGGTGAGAAGAGTTAGACCTGTACAAATCCTATATTTGCCAGTACTTCACTCTGTTTTCCTGCTGCAAAATTAATTACTCCACAGGCCAAGAGCAGCTCTGGAAGTGCTTCATCCAAGAAAGAGTCACCAAAAATTTGGCCTGAGGAACATGTGCAGTATGAAACTGAAAATTTGGACAAAGCATCTGAAAGTGTTTTCTCTACCATGACAGAAGCTACAGTTTAGCCACTTTGTTCATAAATGTGTAAGGAAAATCTGCTTCATCTGTTTCGTTGTCCAGGGGCTTTGCACACACCTACCACTGCATCTGCAAGGATCAGGCAGGTTTATCTTCAACTCAGGGTTGCAATCACTTTTCTTCTTTCCCCTCTCAGCCAAAAACATTGGGTTGCTTTTTTGTTTGTTTTTATTTATTTTTTTTAATGGTGAACAGAAGGAATTCTGTGACTCTAACCCTGTTAGCAACCACAGGATTGTACAGCCTGGAGCAGGCAGCTGACCCTGAAAATGTGGAAACAAGAGTGAGGTGATGGTACTAACATGCTACTCTTTTTTTTCCCACAGTTAGAAGGGAACTGGCTCCTTGGACTGACATCTAAAGCATGACAGGTGAGGTATTGAGGCTGCAGTGACTATTCCTAGGTGTGGCTCATATAGGGTCAGCTGAACCTGAACCTACTTGAGAAGAGGAGGAGTGTGTGAGCACAAGCACCAGCTTTAGAGGAAACAGGTGTAAAGGTTTACAGGGAAAAGGCTCAAGTGTGCACTGCTGGCAAGAGTAAATGAGTGCTGGTGCTGAGAGCATTCATGGGCAGAAGCAGATGGAGCTGTAGTCTACCAGGAATGCTCCTTTCTGCAGGAGATGAACCTTCAAGCTTTGAGCTCAACCACCAGCAGGTATGTCATGTGTTTCTCCTACCTCTCCATCTTTGCCAGTAGGGGACTTTATTTCTTAAATATTGGTTTAAGCAAGGAGCCAAAATGGCAACTTTTCTCTCATTGCTGGAAGCCTCTTGCCTCGACTCCACCCTACTTTACTCACTCTATTTTATATCCTTGGGATTATTTTCTTTCTTTTTCAAAAGGCTTGCATTTCCTCTGCATTTTTTGTGTTCAGCTGTTGCTTGCGTGTGCTTCCCTCAGCTTAGCATTGCAAACCAGTCCTGGCTCCTCTGAAAGCTGTCACTTCTGAAATGGCAGCAGCAGCGTGAGCTGAGTGGTTGGACTAGTCCGTATGGAGGGAGGACTGAGAAGAGAGTTTTGTCTCTAAAATCCATTCAGGCTAATCCTTCATCTATCTATCCATGCTGATTATTCTAACGAAGCCTGACTGTCTTATCAATACCATTGTGGAGGGTTTAGCTGATGAGTAGTGCTTTGACTGAAAGGGGACAAAGAAATCACTCCAGCTTTTTTGTCTGGCATCTTTTCACTGAATGCAATGAGAAATGAAAGTGTTACCTGCCTTCCACCTCCTTTGCCGTTCACACGTCTAAGGCACACATGACCTAGGCTGCAGTACAGGACAGCAAAAGAAAGGAGGCGGAAAGAGGAAGTGTCTGAAGTCTGCTGCTCAGCTCTCATTGCTCCGGCCCCTGGAGCAAATGAATGTAGAGGAAGGCGCAAGCTGGCTGAGGCAGTACATGCTGAACTGGGGGCTCGGCTCTGAAGAGCTCAGAGATATGACGTTTGGAGTGACAACTTCTGACTGCGTGATTGCTTTTGTCAATTTCTTTCACCTTGTGCCTGAGCACTCTTGTGAAGGTCTTTACAATTCATGAGAAACAATGAAACTGTGCTGTTACATGCTAAAAAATGTCTCCATCGGACTGAGCTATGAAAGGATGCGAGCAGAGGAGGGAAAGAGAGGCAGCACTAAGCTTAGCTCCCAACCACAGGTAGTTCAAGTCAGTAGCACTGCTTGGGCTCAAGGATGTAGGGGCTGTTTTTCTTGACTCCTCGGGTTCAGCTTCGATTAAGAAGGCTTCCTGTGTCCTGTGATGTTAGGGCTGTGTGGCCAACTGCTTTCTTGTATGAGCTGCTCACGTAATCCATACGCAAAGCTTGTGTGAGGCTTTCTTGGGTAAAGCAGGAGTTGCTTTAAATGGCACTTAAACCCATCTGTTTCACTGGAAGGGTCCTTCTTTTATAGAGTACAAGATACGTAAGTACATCTGTTTCCACTACCTTGAGCTAATTTGTTTCCCTCCCTTCTCCAAGAAGACCACCTCTACTCTTAGGTGCTTATGCCCACATCTTCCCTCTGCTTCCTGCTTGGGGCTCTCCAGGTGCCAGCAACCCTGGCTGGTTGCACACAGCACTGATGCTTGGTGTGCTCTGGGTTGCTCTTGTGAAGCCAGGCGGGTTAGAAGTGGCAGAAAGGCTCTGCCCAAGTGTGCATCTCGGACACATGCGCCGAGACTCGCCTTGATTTTGACCACATGCACGCAAGTGCCGGGGTGAGCTGCGTGCCAGCAGAGCCCTTCCCACACCAGCCAACGCCGGAGGAGGAGCTCCTGCAGACATGCCGTGCAGCTGAGATATTTGGCTTCGTGATTTATGGTGGGAGAAAGAGCCTCAGCACAGTCGCCTACTCATTTGGAGGCTCTAAAAACTGCCAGTTCTGATGCCCAAAAAGCGTCGGCCCCCACACCCTCTGCTGCTGGTGTGACTGTTTATTTTCTGCTGGGGGGACAAACGGCCCACTCTGGAGAACTGAGAGAAGAAGGGTTAAAGAAAACCACCTTGGTGACCATAAAATGCAACAGTGATGTAGCAAAAAAAGAAATAGGAGATCTTGGAGCCTGTTCAGTTCAGGTCTTGGTCTGGGTTTCCAAGGATGCCGGCACAACTCCTCTTCCAGCCGTATGCTTTCAGCTTGAACCCAAGCCTGGATGCAGTCTTGAGCCAATAACTCAAGCCTGGATTAACCTCACTTAACTGATACAGCTAAACCAGGAGGGCCGCTGCTATGAGGAGTTATATAGGCTCATCTTCAGGGTGTTTAGTCCACCCTGGTTTGAGTTATCCCTGGAGGTCTGTCCAAAAGGAGCTGAAGGCAATTAAATGAGCCAGGATCTTCACCTCCCTACATAATTAATACATGGATATTTTGTTTCCCTGGCTTCTCTTCCCTAGCTGTGAGCTCTTTGGATCGGTGCTGTCCCTCACTTTCTGTTTGGGGCGGGGGTCTAACACAGCTCAGTCCCCAGCAAGCCAGAGGGTCTTAGTGCTGTAGCTGAAAAACTTACCCTGAGCTGCCAAAGAAATTCCTCTGGGATCAAAATTAATAAACATAGCAGGGATAGGGATTTTGACTCGGGAAAAGTAAAACAAATAAATAGGGAAAAGGAGCAAGAAAAATAGGTCTATTTTCCTAGGCACAGGGAAGAGGACCCCTTCCAGGGTTCCTGGCCTTGGAGGAGGTGAGGAGAAGCAGCCTGGTCCCAGCTAAGCTCAGTATAACTGAAGCAACGAGATGCTGCTGACCATGGTTTGCTGCCATCCATACACACCTCTTCATTTAGGTTTGCCCAACCAGTCTTGTAAGGTGGTTCTGGCTTCTCTGCTCTTCCTTGTGTGCATGTCTCAAACAGAAGTGGGTAAAGTACTTGTTTCTTAAGCTGGGGTACAATAATTTTGCAGGAAACAAGTGGCTTCCCTACATGAACTGATAGGGGTTTCCCACTGGGCTACTAACCTGAAATCCTTCCTAGCAAACAAAATCTCATAGTTTCCTGGGAACACACCAGCTGCTCATCCCTGAGGGTGGGCTGTGCTGTCACCATAGGGTGCAGTGGTCTGGGGAACCAGGCTGCAGAGGCGATAGAGCTGTGCAGGAGCTATTCTGCCAGCTCTGTGCCCCTTCCACAGCCTCTCGAAAGATGTGGCAATTCTTCAGCTTTTTCCTACCCTCTGAAAGCTGGAGGTGATTGATTCTGCATGGCTGCTCAAAGCTTCTCCTGAAGTCTGTGTCCCAAAGCCCCAGAGCAAGGAGCAAGGGTAAGAGAAATTAAAAGGGATATATTTTTCTGTGGGTTTTCTTGATATCAATCATATTTTCTGAATGAAAACTTCTGTACGGTGACATTTATGGCATCGGCATTATGTGTCTGACATCCTACAGAGTAGCAATTCCTTTAGAAAAGGCTTGTGTGTCTGGAAAGTATTTCCTCCCCTTAAATTCTTTAATAGGCAACGTTTGTTCGACACTTGGGCACACACATTGAATCCTTTACGTTGTCATTCACCAGGGAGCTCTCAGAGGCACCAAATAACTTCGAGCAGTGCCTCCTGGCACGCCAGGTCTCGTGTGCTTTCCCACTAACCAGAGACATTAGCAAAGCCCGAGCAGGGCTGGCTTTTACTCCCCAAAAGAAAGGTGTTTTGTGCTGGGGAAATCAAACCTTTCTGAATCCATGGGTTTGAAGAAGAAACTGTGACTCTGAGCTACCTCTCTTCCCAGCAGAAACTCCTCCTTGCACAGCACACCTCCTTTCATTGCATAATGCTGGTAGACTAGTCTAGATGTGACTCCTCTCTGGCAGAATTTGTCTTAGCTCCCAGTATAGGGAGTGAAGGGATAACTGGAGTCTCCACTCTAATTAGAGAAGCCTTAGCTTCACTCCCTCTAAATAGACTTCGGGAGGAATCTGGCATTTTCAGGGCGATGACAGTGGGGGGGATGAAATCTGAATTTCTAGAGGACTTGTCAAACATAATTAGAACTTGGCATATATTTGCAGGCATCAAATGCATGTGGAGACAGCTTGTGAGCAGTGTCCTGGGCCTGGATGCTGGGAGGGTGAGGGCTGGGAGAAGAAGAGCAGCAAGAGCTGCTCAAGAGGAGTCTGCGTCTGCCAGCTCTCGGGAGTCCTGTTTGTGTCTAAATGGGATATACAAGCAGTGAAAAATGACATGATAGAGATGTCTTAGTGACAAGTGCTGGCCTAGCAAAAACCAGAACCTCCAATAAATTGATCAGGATTCTGCTGCCCAGGTCAGTGTATGAGCTTATGAACTACAGAAGGAAAACCTCTCCAAATGTTTCATTCTTCCAATTCAAACATACATTAAAATAAATATATCATCGTTCCTTTAGGCTTTTTAAAAACACAGTCATACCTCAGCCAGCTGAAGCTTTTGTCACAGAGCTAAATTAAGTACTCCAGGCCCATTTGGAAACCCATTATGTAGGGCCAAAACCTGATCTGCAACCTGTATCTTGGGGTAGTCCCCCATAAAGAAAGCATTGGCGTCTCAAGCACCATCTTAGCTGCTTGTATATTTCTGATGGCTTCTGATTAAGCAAATGTGTGAAATTCGAAACAGGAGTGCTGACAGCTATTGTACCAAGGGGGGAACAGCGAAACACAGGCTCTGAAAATAACAATACAAAGTCTTTCTGCGTTTGCTTAGGTGGAGGCTGCCAATCCACAGTCGGTGGCCCAGGCGCAGCCTGTTCCTCAGTAGTTTTTCTGCTGTTGTGTCATAGTCTCTTTCTGCACAGGATGCTTGATTCCCCATAGTTAGAATAGAATAGAATCAACCAGGTTGGAAGAGACCTCCAAGATCATCCAGTCCAACCTAGCACCCAGCCCTAGCCAGTCAACCAGACCATGGCACTAAGTGCCTCATCCAGGCTTTTCCTGAACACCTCCAGGGACGGCAACTCCACCACCTCCCTGAGCAGCCCATTCCAATGCCAGTCACTCTCTCTGACAACAACTTCCTCTTAACATCCAGCCTATATCTCCCCAGGCACAACTTGAGACTGTGTCCCCTTGTCCTGTTGCTGGTTGTCTGGGAGAAGAGACCAACCCCCAGCTGGACCCACAGTCCCCAGCTGTGAAGGCTGATGCCTGGTCCCTTAGGCACTCCAGCTCACCTTGTCATCCAGCCGTTAAGACGTTTGATGAATTCGATTCTGGCCCAATCCTGCTTCGTTCCAGCAAAAAGGCCTGGAGTTGCCCTCATGGCCAGTCATCTATCTGGTGATCAAATCCACACGTCAGGGTAAACCATTTGCCATAGGCTGTGATACCATAGTATCAAGGGGATGATAATAGAGATGGGAAGAAAGCTTAATATAAGCCAGTTCCAATTTATTTCACTTAAGCATAGGTTTCTATACCCTTCACCAAAGACTACCAAACAGGATTACAAAACTGTGCCAAATTCTAATTGGTTATGCACCCCCGCGTCAGGATCACATACTGCTTACTAGAATACACCAGCTACATCTCTCCCCATCTTCCAGCAGAGCACAACAACCTTTCCTCTAAGCAGACAGTGAGAAAACAGGCACCAGGTGGTGCCAGGCTGTGAAGGCTATAAAGCAATTAGTTTAGACTAGAGGCCTCTTCTTTCAGAGGCTCTTTGATCTTACATTTTCACAAGCTTGCTCTAAGCCCCACAATTTGTTAGAATAGAATAGAATCAACCAGGTTGGAAGAGACCTCCAAGATCATCCAGTCCAACCTAGCACCCAGCCCTATCCAGTCAGGAAGAAAGGGACCTGGGGGTACTGGTGGATAGTAGGCTGAAGATGAGCCAGCAGTGTGCCCAGGTGGCCAAGAGAGCCAATGGCATCCTGGCCTGTATCAGGAACAGTGTGGCCAGTAGGAGGAGGGAGGTTCTTCTGCCCCTGTGCTCAGCACTGGTCAGGCCACAGCTTGAGTGCTGTGTCCAGTTCTGGGCTCCTCAATTCAAGAGAGATGTTGAGGTGCTGGAAGGTGTCCAGAGAAGGGCAACAAGGCTGGGGAGGGGCCTGGAACACAAACCCTATGAGGAGAGGCTGAGGGAGCTGGGCTTGTTCAGCCTGGAGAAGAGGAGGCTCAGGGCAGACCTCATTGCTGTCTACAACTACCTGAAGGGAGGCTGTAGCCAGGTGGGGTTGGTCTCTTCTCCCAGACAACCAGCAACAGAAGAAGGGGACACAGCCTCAGGTTGTGCCAGGGGAGGTTCAGGCTGGATGTTAGGAGGAAGTTGTTGTCAGAGAGAGTGATTGGCATTGGAATGGGCTGCCCAGGGAGGTGGTGGAGTCACTGTCCCTGGAGGTGTTCAGGAAAAGCCTGGATGAGGCACTTAGTGCCATGGTCTGGTTGACTGGTTAGGGCTGGGTGCTTGGTTGGGCTGGATGATCTTGGAGGTATCTTCCAACCTGGTTGATTCTATTCTACTCTGCACCAAAACTGTTCCTGCAGTTTCAGTGAAAAGCTTCTTGACACATGTGCTAGTATGAAGCTAGCTAGAATGTTTTGGTGAGAAGAACTAGATGATAGGCTGAGAAATGAAAACAATTGTGAGGTCTACTTCGCTCACAGTCTTGCTGAGATGTGTGCAAAAGATTCGAACATGGTGCCTGTGAAAAATAGGAGAGCTTCTGTGTCCAAAAGAAAAGGATACCCAAACCATCACAACACAGAAGAAAACTATAAAGCAGTAAAAGATTTTTCAATAGCTGCTATTAAGTTTGGGTTGTTTGTTGTTTGTTTTTTAAAGAAAACACCAATACACTGGGGGGAAACAACAACAACAAAAAATAATCCCAGGAATATAAAGACTTTAAAGGAGAGCAAAGTGGTCTACCACAGTTTTGGGTGGTAAGACTTCGCTTCAGCCAGAAAAGCTGTTCACTTGCACCTCCAGGAGTCTCCACCATGGGCAATCTGCTTGCTTGTGCCCACAAATATGGTGTCTGTCCCACTCCCTGCTGTCAGCATTTCTGGCCCTTCCTCAACTCTTTTTAAGAAAGATTCTGAAGAGCTAAATGGCTAATGTGGTAAATCTGCTGCTGTGTCTCTCCCTGGCGTTGCTCTGAGGCAGCTGGGCGGAAGGAGGGCTGACAGGGGCTGACTTTTTATTAGCTGATGTCTTTCCTGGATGCTGGTAGCTCCCAGCATTCCCAGAATAGATCTTGTCTGTGGATGGTAAAAGCCCAGACAGGGGGCTGTAATTACTGACTGCTTTTCCTTCATCACGGATGTATCTGGAATTCTAAAGTGAATGCTTGATCCTCACCTCTCCAAATACTATGCTCATCCCAACCCACCCAGTGAGCCTGGGGAAAAAAAACTCCCATCAGCTCCACTGGGGTGAGGTGACTGCCTTAAAGACAGGGTTTTCCAACCTTCAGTCTGCCTGAAGTGCTGGGAGAATGAGAAAACATGGAATAGCTCAGGGTATTATAAAATATGCCTGTGTCTAGGATTACATTTTTAAGACATTGAAAAGTGACACTGACAGTTTCTATAATTCTCCTTTGTTGAGACAGTGAACATTCCCATCTTGGTGTTACTACTTGTAGCTTTTTACTGCTGACAGTGAATCGTCCTTCTTTGTAAACCATGCCCTTTCATTTCGTGCAGTACTGTTTCCTTCCCCACCGGCCAGCTGAGCCCTCTCCTCTTGCTCACCTTGCAGCTGTGGTGGGAGCCCTTGAGCAGGGCAGCTTCTGTGCCCACTCTTCTGTCCTACTCAAAGAGGTCACAGTTTCAACACCTTTGAGAAACTTAGTCTCACTGAATTAAATCATTGTGTGAGCAAAACCTCTTTATCAAGGAGGACACTCTTTGAAAATCTAAGCTTTTCTGAAAAGCAAAAACCCCTTTAAGGTGTCTGAGATGTTGAATCTTGCATGGGTCTTGAAGGGACTGTGAGTATTAACTTCTTGTCTGATGCTAGCTGGGCTGCACTGGCGTGGCTGAAGCTAAACTCATTTCCACCAGCTGAAGGTCTGGGCAGTTTCTATGCAGGAGCAGAATGTCCTCACAAGCTGCCCCGTGCAGGAAGGCAGCCCCTTGCAGCAGACGTGGGAGCCCAGCTGATGCAGATGCAACAACAGACAGCCCTCGTCTCTGAAAGGCTGCCCCATACCCTTAATTACAAGCAATTGGAGCTCATACTACAAAGTTGTTAGAAGCAAACTTTGTAAATGTGCATTGTCATGGAGACAGCATAGATCAGCTGAAGGAGCATATGGTTCTTTACTCCTTCGAGCTATCACTGGAAGGAGTAGACTGAGGAATATATTTAGTGTTTGCTTTTCAACAGATGACTAAAGATAAGGAAATAAAATTAGTCTGAGAAAATCCTCCTCCTTTTCTATGGGAAGTTGGCTGCTCTTCACTCTGCATTAGAAAAATATTACTGAGATCTCTTCTTTTGTGGCTGATCATCGACAGGTGTTTTGGAAAGGTCATATCTGACCTCTCTGAGCAGGCACACAAAGGACAACGCAAGTAGGTTTGGTTTCTTTACAATTATAAGGATTTGCTGCTCTTAAAAGCAGGATCTGAATGTGACTTTTCACAGATAGAAGAGAATTCTTTCTTCAAAGGTGACTTTCTTGATCGTAACTATACATTCACAACCACTTCAAGAACACTTCATTGCCTCAGGGCCAATGAGAGCCTGGCTCAAAAGTCCTTCAACAACCAGGGATGAGCTAGTGCTGGCGTAGATGGAGCCAGTGGTTCCCTGCAGCCCTGTGGACATGCCTCTTCCCTGGCCTGGAAAAGTTCTTGGCTGTCCCCCTGCCCTTCCATCCATATTGCCAGTTGATATAATAGTGGAGTTTGTAATGTGATGTATTAGAGCCATGGTGGAACAAGGAAGCTCTTTGTGGCACAGGGTTGGAGAGAGATGCACTGGGATAAAAAAAGACAGTGCAAATGTTGACGACATCACCATTTCTCAAGAAAAGCTTTGTTTCAGTGGAAAAAAAGTCACTTTTCTTCCAGAAACAAACAAAAGTATCCTGCAAAAATATTTTACCAGCTCTGCAGACCTTGTTTGCTACCGACTGGACCACTGTAGTTCACGAGAGATGGACAACAGTTGTGAACAACTGACTGAACTTCTTTAGGTACTAATCTTTAGACAGGATCAGCACTCACTCATTAGCAGTTCCACTGAACAGGGGATTGTTCTAAGTCTTTGTGATACTCGTGCTCAGAAAGGGTGGCCTAAACTGCAGTGTCCCAGCTGGAATTACTTGAGGGGAAAATATTCTGCTTGCCAGGCTGAGCCTCATGTCTCCTCCAGGAGTGCAGGTGGAAAAGGAAGATAGGAAATTCTTTCCACCTGGTCATGGTCTGCTCGGGAGTAGTTATAATCTCCCCCATAATGTAATGGTTAGAAAGGTATCTTAGGAATTCCAGGGTTGATGCTATTGGGTCACTCTGAAGGCAAGAGCACAGGCAAAGATGAAAGGGACATCAGCTGGGTGAGAAGCCTGGTGGGAACAGGGGAGGTATCACATTGCTTAGGCCCCTCGATCCCCTGCTGCCATGACCAAGGATGGGCTGGCTGAAAAGGCTTCAGCGTTTGGTTCTTGTACAACAGTATTGCCTTTAAACTACTTCTGTGCTATCCATGTTCAGCAAGACAGCAGGTTGTCTCCTGAAGGGAACGCTGTTGGGAGGAGATTTGCATGAATATTTGAGAATTTAGTCTGCAGCTGTGCCAGGCAGAGTAAACAGGAAGGAGGTTGTGTGAATAGGAAAGGGGTCTGGTGGCAGCTTTTCAGCTGTTGGGAGAGAGGTTTTGTTTCTTCATGTTTCTGCTATTTCACTGGCAGAGACATGACCTAGGGCACAGGGAGAGGTGACCAGAACAAAGTTGCTTGGACCTGTTTTCTTCTTCCTTCCTCTGGGTCTGTTGTCCTGAGTGAGCTATTTCACCTCTAAGCATGAGTCTGTCAGACATTGGCGGGGGGGGGGGGAGATACATACACACATGCACACATATGCACATCCTTCCTGTGACTGAGTGCATGCAGATTTGATTTCACTGATACTAAAAGCCTGGGTGAATTGTGACCTCCTTTTGCCTCAAAACTGTACCCATTTTGCACCTGGAAAGGTCTTTTTTTTTTCTTTTAACACAAAACTATCTATTTTGGTTTAAAATTTGCTCTGGAGTACTGAACCAGAATGCAGAATAGGACATTTATAAGCCTGTAAAGCTGAGCAGCAAGAAGAGGAGAGAGGCTTGAATTAACGCGGCCAAACAGTTGAGGTTTGGCAAAATTTCCAGCATCTGAATACCAGAGTTTTTAGTGGGATGTACTGAACCACTTCGTAATGGGGGGGGGGATACACCAAAAAAATGCACATGCTGTGTGACATACAATGGAACTTGACAGTTTTAACCATGTGTACAATCAGTGACACTGCCTCGGTAGCACCGAGAACGACTTTTTGCTGGCGCTTCATCCTGTTCTATTGAATCCTTCCCAAGGAGGAAAATCTAGGAGGCACTAGTCAGTCACTGACTCACTATCAGCTGCCTCCTTGCTAAAGCCTGAATGTATTCCATAGTAAGTTATTTGTCACAGTGACTCAGCATTGTAGGCTCCTTTTTAATTTCTCTCTCTCACCACAGAGCCAAGAAAATCTCCCACCTCCCCATGCCGTATGCTACTGAGATAGCAGTTTGTATCATCGGCCAAAGGATAACACATCTAAATGTGTGTGAGGAGCCTTATAAGGGCATTAACACTTGCCTCCAGGTTGGACGTCACGACGGCGAGCCAAGGAGAGGTGCCAATAATAGATTCCTTGTGTTTGTACGTGCCGCGGTGACTATTTGTGCCACTCGTGGGACACGGAGTGATATGCCAGACGGCAAAGTGTTTCGTTTACCCAGAGTCACGGGGGTTGGTCCTGAGTGAGTCTTCTCTCAGACATGCAGCCCCGTTCCTGGAAAGGTCAGCGAGCAGATCCTGCCAGCCTAGGGACCAGCTGCAAGAGGGCAGCTGGGGACCAATCCCACACCCTCTCCCTTCACCGGATAGCTCCGCTTCCGCCCAGAGAAGGCAAGATTAGGTGGTAGCAACTTGGAGCTGAGGCAATACATGTGCCTTGCCTTGTGCATCTGTGCCTTGGTTTCCCCCCCTGTGAAGGGGGATGATAAGATGTGCCATCCTCTGCCAGCCACCCTTCGTTCTTCATAGCAAAACGCTGGACCCATTATTGTAGGTGTTCCCCAGCTGGTGCCTCAAACCAGTGGGGAAAAAACTGTCAAGCCCAAATTCCTGCTCTGATTATATCATTCCCTAAAGTACTGCTTTACCTATAGGGGATGGGGGAGGACAGTTGTGTGACGTGAAAAATGGCTGGTGGTGCCTGTCCTGATGAAGTAATGCTGCTGTTTCTCTCTGCCACCTGCTGAGCCAAATACTCCCTCCTGGCATCATCTCACGTTTACTCAACTAATGACCTGCTTGCACATTGCTTTACCCCTCAGGCCCTGCTGGCCACAGGTGTAACCTGTGGAGAATTTGTAACTCAGGCAAAGAAGCCACACGGTTTTGTACTGAGAAATGCTGTTTATTTGCTAGGAGTGTGTTTGGCCAGGGTGAGCCCTATGGGAACCAGAACAAGTAACCAAGAGCTGCAAAGGGAAAAGGTGGATCTTATCTCCAAAGTTCCCCACCTGTTCTGAATGGGGACTGCCTTTCACAGGTCACTTTTTAGTCTAATATCAAATACTCAAAGCTCAGTCTAAGGATGCTTGAGTGAAGTTTGAGTCAAATCCATGGTTGGAAGAGATCTCATAGATCATCAAGTCCAAGCTGTTACCACAGAGCTCAAGGCTAGACCATGGCACCAAGTGCCACGTCCAATCCTGCCTTGAACAGCTCCAGGGACGGCGACTCCACCACCTCCCTGGGCAGCCCATTCCAGTAGCCAATGACTCTCTCACTGAAGAACTTTCTCCTCACCTCAAGCCTAAATTTCCCCTGGTGCAGCCTGAGGCTGTGTCCTCTTGTTCTGGTGCTGGCTGCCTGAGAGAAGAGAGCAACCTCCTCCTGGCTACAACCACCCCTCAGGTAGTTGTAGACAGCAATAAGGTCTGCCCTGAGCCTCCTCTTCTCCAGGCTAAACAATCCCAGCTCCCTCAGCCTCTCCTCGTAGGGCTGTGCTCGAGGCCTCTCCCCAGCCTCGTTGCCCTTCTCTGGACACGTTCAAGCATCTCAATGTCCCTTCTAAACTGGGGGGCCCAGAACTGGACACAGTACTCGAGGTGTGGTCTAACCAGTGCAGAGTACAGGGGCAGAATGACCTCCTTGCTCCTGCTGGCCACACCATTCCTGATGCAGGCCAGGATGCCATTGGCTCTCTTGACCACCTGGGCACACTGCTGGCTCATGTTCAGGTGGGTATCCATCAGCAGCCCCAGATCCCTTTCTGTTTGGCTGCTCTCAGCCACTCCGACCCCAGCCTGTAGCTCTGCATGGGGTTGTTGTGGCCAAAGTGCAGCCCATGGCACTTGGACTCATTGAATGCCATCCCCTTGGACTCTGCCCATCTGTCCAGGTGGCCGAGGTCCTGCTGCAGAGCCCTTCTGCCCTCCAGCCCAGCCACATCTGCCCCCAGCCTGGTGTCATCTGCAAACTTGCTGTTTGGCTTTCCATTAAGAAAATGTTTGGCTTTCCATTAAAAATTAATGCTGCTGAGATCCAAACAAAGGCAAACAAAATCTTTCTTTTTTCCCCACTTTGCATCCTGGTATGAATTAAGTTGCAACAGTACTTGAGTGCCTGCAAATGAAAGCCAAAACAACACTGGCCTCATTCCCAAGCTGCTTCATGAAATCAGTTCTTACAGGTAGGATGGCACTCCTGTGGCAGGGTGACCCCACCTTAGGCAGCAGCACCTCCCCCTCAGATCAGTTTGCTGCCCAAAGGAAAAGCCCTGCACAGCAGGAGTTTGGGAGCCCCCGTACATGGGTGCACTCATCAGTGCAAACAGGAGTGCCAGGCAGAGGAAAGCCAGGCACCGGCTGCTACTTCATGGCCGAGAGTTTTGCACAAACAAAATGATTGTGACTTATGCTCATTGTTTGGGCTCCCACGCCGGCCAAGCGGGTGGGTGGATGGCTGTGTTCCTCTCCCTGACGGATGGCAGGGCTTCAGCTGCTGGAATTTTAAGGACCTCTTTCTGTGCTGGCAACTGCAGACAGAGCTCTTGCGAATGACATGTCATCCATCACACACAACCTCCCAAACCACCTTTGTGTCAGGACCTAGTGACCAGACAGCTCTATAGAGTTTCACATATGCTGTTTTCCCCCAGAATCCTTCTGTCTCCTTCCTCCTTACTTGAGAATTTACTTGTGAAGATACACGTGGCCTTTGCACCCATTGCAAGTAATACCCTAGGGGTTAAAATCTAATGTTTATGTAACACCAGCTGGAAAGGAAGGTGAGCTGGAAGCTGTCGGAAGAAACTCGCGGTGGGTCTGTCCCCTGGCCCAAGCCATTCCAGTGGGGGTTAGGAGCTCCAGGGTAAGGCTTCCAAGGTTGAGAAAAGAATAAATATGTCAGGCTGGCAAATGCAGGCTGCCTGTGCTCACCTGAATGGCAGTATGTGTGTGTATATATAGCTATGGATGCATGTGTGTCACCGCTGCGTTCTTTCCATTGTATACGCAGAACACTTTTGGTGCCTGTCCGTGACGCTGCATATCGCAAGCGTCTGGTTATGTGCTACTGTGTGTGAGGTTAAGAAGTGAAGCAAAACATCTGAGGCATGTTACTGAAACACTAACCAAAACCCAAAAATATGTCTGGCTCCCAGCTCATTAAAATGTTAGAAATGCTCTTGTTGCAGATCTTGGAATCTGCTGTTTTCTGAAGCTGCTTATTTGTCCTCTTCTGAAGAGTGGGAGACAAGGTGAAATGCAGAGATTCTACAGAACAATAGGTCTAAACTGATGGATGGTTTGAAGCATCACAGCTCACAGTGTGACTGGCTTCATTGTTTCTTTGGAGGAGCAGTGGAGGGAGCTGGGGTTGTTCAGCCTGGAGGAGAAGAGGCTCAGGGCAGACCTCATTGTTCTCTGCAACTACCTGAAGGGAGGCTGTAGCCAGGTGGGGTTGGTCTCTTCTGCCAGGCTGCCAGTGACAGAACACGAGGACACAGCCTCAAGCTGTGCCAGGGCAGGTTAGACTGGGCATTAGGAAGTTCTTCACAGAAAGAGTGATTGGCATCAGAATGGGCTGCCCGGGGAGGTGGTGGAGTCACCGTCCCTGGAGGTGTTTAAAAGGAGGCTGGATGAGACACTTAGTGCCATTGTTTAATTAGAAAGGTTAGGTGATAGGTTGGACTCAATGATCTTGGAGGTCTTTTTCAACCTGGTTAATTCTGTGAGAATGGCAGAGGAACTGGACAGATGGGCGCACTCCAGCGCCGTGAGTTTTAACAAGTCCAAGTGACACGTTCTGCACTCTGGCCACTACAACCCCAACCAGTGCTACAGGCTGGAGAGCGGCCAGGCAGAGAGGGACCTGGGGGTACTGGTCAATAGGCAACTGAACATGAGCCAGCAGTGTGCCTAGGTGGCCAAGAAGGCCGATGGCATCCTGGCCTGTATCAGGATAGTGTGGCCAGCAGGACTGGGAAAGTCCTTCTGCCCCTGTACTCAGCACTGGTTAGGCCACACCTTGAGACTACTGTGTCTAGTTCTGGGCCCCTCAATTTAAGAAGGATGTTTAGGTGTTTGAACGTCTCCAGAGAAGGGCAGCAAGGCTGGGGAGGGGCCTGGAGCACAGCCCTGTGAGGAGAGGCTGAGGGAGCTGGGGGTGTGCAGCCTGCAGAAGAGGAGGCTCAGGGCAGAGCTCATTGCTGTCTACAACTACCTGAAGGGAGGTTGTAGCCAGGAAGGGGTTGGTTTCTTCTGCCAGGCACCCAGGGACAGAATGAGAGGACTCAGCCTCAAGCTGTGCCAGGGCAGGTTTAGGTTGGACATTAGGAAGAAATTCTTCATGGAAAGAGTGATTGGCATTGGAATGGGCTGCCCAGGGAGGTGGTGGAGTCCCCATCCCTGGAGGTGTTTAAAAGGAGGCTGGATGAGGCACTTAGTGCCATGGGTCAGTTAATTAGAAAGGCTAGGCCATAGGTTGGATTCAATGATCTTGGAAGTCTTTTCCAATCTGGTTAATTCTGTCATTTGCAAAACTTTCCTCAAGCCAGCAAGACACCAGGCAACACGTTGCCAATATCACTTTCCCCCTCCTCTTTCAAATGCTCCATCATCTTATTCTGGGAAGCGTTGTTGTTACTAAGAGTCTCCTGTGATCAAAAATCCCAGCTGAGGTGACATTTTCTGACTCCTCTCTCTTTTTTTTCATCTGATCCTTCAGATGGAAATGTGTAGAACTCTGGCACTAGCTGTGTAAACAGTCATCTTGCACGTACAAAGGCAACACCACGGGGAATCCTTTTCCAAAGAAAATGATAGAACAATGTTTCATGTCACTGTAGGAGTTTTAAAGAGGTTTTTTCACTCTAGCCTAATTTCTAAGCATTTATTTGATACTACTCCATTTCATCTAAGTGCCAAAATATGGTTTTTTTTAACTCTGGTAAGTGGCTACAGACACAGTAACAGCTTGGAAGTCGGTTCTAGCCTCTCCAGTCAATGAAGGGAGAAAATGTCGTCCCTGGAGTAATGTCCTCGGAAGTAACATTTGAGCTTGCTTGCACGGTGGGTACAAGTGACTCATTGCCAAAGTGAAAGTAGGTGCTGGCATAACATATTCCTACTCCTAAAGTTTCAGGTAAGGGTATTTCCACACTGAAACTCCACTGGTGGTTCTTGATACCAATGCTGCCTCTCCAAAAGATTAGACCTCAAGAGAAAACCAGCAATATTTCCTAATGAAAAGGTGAAAGTATGCCATGAAGATGCATTGCTGTCTACAACTACCTGAAGGGAGGCTGTAGCCAGGTGGGGCTTGCTCTCTTCTCCCAGACAACCAGCAACAGAACAAGGGGACACAGCCTCAAGTTGTGCCGGGGGAAGTATAGGCTGGGTGTTAGGAGGAAGTTCTTCACAGAGAGAGTGATTGGCATTGGAATGGGCTGCCCAGGGAGGTGGTGGAGTCACCGTCCCTGGGGTGTTCAGGAAAAGACTGGGTGAGGCACTTAGTGCCATGGTCTGGTTGACTGGATAGGGCTGGGTGCTAGGTTGGACTGGATGATCTTGGAGGTCTCTTCCAACCTGGTTTATTCTATTCTAACAAAATCTCAAAACCTCTCTAATTTTCCTCCTCTGAAATATTTCCAATTAACTTTGAAAGCAAGTGGAGACTAGGAGGAAAATGGTATCACAAATGACCCAACAAGGGTCAGTTCCCCCACAAGGGGGATCTTCTTTACTGTAAGGGTCACAGAGCACTGGAACAGGCTCCCCAGAGAAAGGTTGTGAAGTCTCTTTCCCTGGAGACTTTCAAGGCCTGTCTGGATGTGTTCCTCTGTGATCTGTGTTAGATTTTTAGTTCTTAGTTCAAGCATTGCTTTCAAAGCCGATCTGAGGGAGGCTGATCTTGTATCACAGGCTCCTCTGCTCACAAAGGGCTGCTCCGTTCTGCTGGTGGCGGTTCACATTTCACCATGCTCTGCACTGCTGTTGTTAACATGTGTTCTCCACACCCAACTCAACCAAGCTGCCAGAGGGCTTTTGAGTTGCCTGTGTCTCCTGAAGGCCTTTAAACTTGAGTTTGGGTTTCCATTTCATTAGTTACACATATGTAAATTAATTTATGGCTGTATGTATTCAAACATCAAAAAACCCACATCTGAGTCCTGCTGGAATTGCATTTTGCTTCCCTGTTAAGATATGCTAGGGAGGAGAGTGAGGTGGTTCAATACAGACTTCACTTCTCCAAAGCTGTGAAGGAATATTCCCCTCAGGGAATGGGAACCTAGCTGTCACTGTGCTAGTGATGAGGTGGTGCTTGAGAGACAAGCGAGAGGGCAGGGGCAAGAGGATGGGGCCAGACTCTTGAGTCTGGCCTCCAAGAGGAGGCTCTGAGGTGACCTTCTTGTAGCCTTCCAGTATCTGAAGGGGGCTACAAAAAAGCTGGGGGGGACTTTTGAGGCTATCAGGGAGTGATAGGACTGGGGGGGAATGGAGCAAAGGCGGAGGTGGGGAGAGTGAGGCTGGAGGTGAGGAGGAAGTTGTTGAGCATGAGAGTGGTGAGAGGCTGGAATGGGTTGCCCAGGGAGGTGGTTGAGGCCCCATGGCTGGAGGTGTTTAAGGCCAGGCTGGCTGAGGCTGTGGGCAGCCTGCTCCAGGGTAGGGTGTCCCTGGGCATGGCAGGGGGTTGGAACTAGATGATCCTTGTGGTCCCTTCCAACCCTGACTGATTCTGTGATTCTGTGATTGTGTGGTCCTGCTCTGGCAGGGAAGTTGGACTTGATGACCTCGTTGGGTCCCTTCCAACCCCTAAGATCCTGTGAATAAATGCCCTTTCTCAGAAGGATGTTGGGCTACTGCATGATGTCCTACTAATTCATGGTAGCCTTGCCAGTTATTGCCCAGTGAGAAGCGGCAGCTTCCAGTATTTCTGGCAGTGGTGGCCTTTCTCTTCCCAAGCATTCCTCAGAGACAGCAACTCAGACACCAAGGGAGCATAATGGGCCTCAAGTAAGATTTCACATCCTCTCTGAAGAAAACCATCTTGGCATTGCCTTTGCATTGCTAGGAACTGGACCATTATCTGGTACCAGTGTTCATCCCCACAGACAGTGCATTGAAAGTGTTGTCTGTATGGCTTGCAGTGACAAAACAGACATCGGCTTGTGAACGCAACCTTGCTTTTGAGTTTGTGCTCTGTGAAGAGCTGCAGGACGTGCAGTCAAAGTGTTTGAGCTCTCTATTTTGGCTATTTGAGTGCTTTTACAGTTACTGAAAACTGAAATCAGACAGACAAATCAACCAGCCCTGAACTACCCTGATGGGATGCCGTAATGGCCACCTCAGCAGCCACATGTCAGCACGGGCTGACACATCTCAATTCATCAAGTGCCCGTGGGCTGAAATGGCTCATGGCTCTGAGGCATTCAAATAGGGGCAGAAAGGGAGCATGATCTCCATGGAATTTCTTTGAGGCTAGAAGGCAGGTATCACCTTTCCTGGAGCAGCTCAATCAGGGTGCAGGCTCTACCTAAGGGTCCTTTGTAACCTCCCTGCTCTACCAGGCAGCGGCCACCACAGGGCAGGTCCCTCCTCTAAAATGAAATGCATTTCCCATTGTACAGGGGGTTGTGTGACAGGTGATGTGAAAGCACCCAGCATGTCCCTACCTTAGTTCTTTATTTCTGGATGCAAGCAGGCCGTAGCTGCTGCCTGTACTAGCACTTTGCACTTCTGTGTCTCCACCCAGCTGAAAGCCTCAAATGCATTTTCTTGCCTAAGCACCCCAGAGAGGCAGCTTTTCCATTTCAGAGATGGAGAAACCAAGTCAGGTAGATAAGGAAGCTATTCACCTGCACGTGTGAGTGTTGTTTGGGATAACAGAGCCCAGGTCTCTTAATTTCTCGTTGTACGCTCTAGCCACAATCCTGAAGGGAAGCGTTCATTTCTCCATGACCTGTAGGGGATTGCTGCTTTCAGACAGAACCCAGCTGTTTGTGGTAGAGAAGTGCAGCGATGGAGGGAGCATCAGACTGTTGTGTAAAACGTGATGCATACGCTGAACTTTCCATCTAGATGAGCAGAGCGGATGTGAAAAGGTCTCTGTGAAAGTGGGGCAGTGAAACACCGTAGCCACGCAGGGATGCCAGCAAAGCTGGGACATGCTTCATGGCTAGTGGCTGCTTACAGGATCCTGGTCCTGAACTCTAGCTTCTTTATGTCTGACGTGGCAGCCCAGCGCTCAGAAAGGTGAGATTACCTTAGCTAGAGATGAGCTTGGAGACAGATCCCTCAGCCATTGAAAAGCCTTCATTTTGGATTGATTTTTCTGTGGGCGATGCAGGGTTGCTCTCTCATGTGGCGGTTCTGTTCTGGGGGGTGGTTGCTTGCTCGACCCATCCCCATGAATGCTGTCACTTTCTAATAAAAGCATTGATTTGTAGATTTGGGGTGGAATACCTGGGACAGATGTTGCTGTGCCCCAAAGTCATACATCCTCGTGGTCTTCCTCATCTGCCAGTCTTCTGTGATTAAAGCAAGAGCTCCTTGAAGCAGTGAATCACTCATAGGTATTCGCTCGCTGTGTCGCCACTGCAGCCCACTCTGTGTGTTGTCCAGGCACTGTTTGCCTGACATAAACAATAGATAAGATGTCAAACATGCAGAATTGCTCTGGAAGGAAACAGCAATGATCTCCAGAACTCCAGGTTTCTTATTTCCTTTTAAGCCTGGAAATTAAATGTGGGGGTTCTAAGTAACACAAACACTGGAGTGGTTGGCAGTTTCCTTTATTTGTGCATATAAAACATGTTTTGGTGCAGCAGGGAGAGAGATGCCATTAATACCTAATAGCAAGCACACAGATTACTACTGCTTTTTGTGTAGGTAATTTAGATCCCCTTGGGTTTTTTCCACAGCGTTCTCTTTTATTTATCAATTTCTTCCCTGTATCTCCCGCTTTGCCTGCGTCTTCACTCATCATTCATTTACAAAGCCATTCAGAGTATCAGAAACCAATTTCCTCCCTGAACCTGGTCCTGTAACAAAACAAGGCTACCCCGCATTCAGGTGGTGTTATGAATATGTGTGCTGTTTCGTACAGAAGAGTGTGTAGCAGGAGGGAGAATAGAACTAAACAGAAGGCAAAGTCTGTCTTTTGTGAGCTGAGCCTCATCTTCACCTGGGCATCCCTCCACACAGAGAGAGAGAATAGAATAGAATCAACCAGGTTGGAAGAGACCTCCAAGATCATCCAGTCCAACCTAGCACCCAGCCCTAGCCAGTCAACCAGACCATGGCACCAAGTGCCTCATCCAGGCTTTTCCTGAACACCCCCAGGGACGGTGACTCCACCACCTCCCTGGGCAGCCCATTCCAATGCCAATCACTCTCTCTGCCAACAACTTCCTCCTAACATCCAGCCTAGACCTGCCCCGGCGCAACTTGAGACTGTGTCCCCTTGTTCTGTTGCTGGTTGCCTGGGAGAAGAGACCAACCCCCACCTGGCTACAACCTCCCTTCAAGTAGTTGTAGACAGCAATGAGGTCTGATGGAAGATGCCTTCCACTTGGCTCTCCTGCATAGCTCTGCAAACTGCCATGGACTTACAGGTCACTCTAAGGGACGCTGAAGTTTGACTCACGCTTTTGTTCACGTCTCACTCCTGAATCCTTGATTCCTTTCTCCAGTCAGGCAGCTTAATTAGTCCAAGCCCACCCAACAAGTAGCTGGCTAGCAGCTACCCATCCCGCGCGTGCTGCTCTGCCTCTGAATCACAGCCTTGACTGAGATCCAAGGGTTCCGCTCCGCTCTGGCTCCGGGGTGTGCGAGTAGGAGCGTGCAAGCGCACCGCAGGCTGCCCGCCTTTCGCCCCATCTGCAGCTCGCACATGTAAATCACCAGGGCCGTTGCACAACCGCTACCTGGCATCTGTACACACCTGTGAGGCTGCTCACTCCTGACAGCGTTTGCTCCGCTGCCTCTGCCCAGCAGATCCCCACGGCAGCAGGACCCCCGCGTGTGCCCAGCAGACGGAGGATTGCATCCTCCCAAGGTCTCTGGAAGGTAAGGAGCTCAAGTGGCTCTTTGTGTCCTCTCAGAGGTAGGATTGGGTGGTGAGTGGCTTGTCCTGCAGGGTAGGGGGAACTGTGAAGTTGGTTGGGTTTAGAGTCTTCATGGGGTGTCACATTGCTCGTTTCTGCCTGTCACACCAATGTCTGTGTCCTCCAAAGACTATGTGTGTAGGAGGTAAAGGTGGTGAGTCTGAGATTTGAACAGCTGTGATGGCTTCTACACCCTGAGCTGCTCTAGGCTTATTGGGAGAAGAACTGTAACTTCTTGGTACTTGGCTGTTGAGAGTGGTTAAGTGAGCCTGACACTTTTGCCAATCTCACCATAGGTTATGTGTGGGAGATAATGATCACATATTAAAATGATTTCTGTCGACTTCGGTGTTTTGATGTTGCTTTGCTTTTGATAAGACTGAGGGAAAAAGCTGCCCACAGAATTCAGATCCTGCCCTCACAGTCTTGCATAGTCCTGTAAATGAACATCAGCCATGAACATGAAAGGGTCACATCCATAGGAAGGCATGGAAAAGACATGAAGCACTCCTGACATTTTCACTCTCTCATAGAAATCTTCTCGGACATGTTCTTACTGTAGTAGCCCTCCTGGCAACCCTCCTCCAGTGCACCTCCAGGGAGAAGGCTCCATATAGCTCATTCCAACTTACAGGGCATCAGGAGCTGAGGAAGACCATTTGCTGTGCCACTGCTCTCAGTCATTCTCTAATCAATAGGTTCTTGTTCTCTAAATTGCCATATTTCTGCTCTGATTGGGAAGCAGGAGGCCAACACAATGCCCAAGCTTTCACTCTGGGACAGGACACTCCTGTTTTATGTAGCCACAGTCCTCAGATCAATAAAAGCCTTTTAATTTGTCAGAGTTCTTCTGCCATCTCTGCAGATGTTGGCCCACCTTCTCTGCACCTTCCCTGAGGCTGATGGAGATGTGCACTGGGGAAGGGTGGCCATGTCCTGCACGTCCCCCTCTTGTGAGCAGGCTCTAGGACTTGCCAGAGCATGGTGCATGACCACCAGCTGTGCCTCCATACAGTAAACTGGAAAAGTCTTGTCTGAATTCCAGCCTTGATTGTTCTAGGAGGAGGGTTGGAAGGGCTGAGATCCAAGCAAGAGACTCTGATTTTAATCTTTTCCTAAGAAGTTTGGTCTGCACTGGAGGTAACACCTGGAGACACCTCCTCGTGCCTACAGTCCAGATGTACCTGAGATACTTGAGCTCCTGTGGTACCAAGTGCCTCAGCAAGTATTGCTGGACTGGACTGGTATGGCACTTTCCACTGGGGCCTTCTTACTACTGTCTCTCCCAGGCCACATTGCTGCCCTCTCTGCTGCTGAACCCCAACAACACCTCCTCTTCTATTAGCATTTCCTGCCTTCTAGCCAGAAACCTGCAGAACAGGTGCTGCCTGCATCTAATCCCACCCAGCTCCTAGTGCTCCAACCCTGCCTTTTCCCCTGGAAAAGCTGCTAAGAAAGCTTGTATGCTCCCACTGGCTCCTCTGGCTGGCCCAGGAGGGGTTGGTTTCCTAGCTCTCTTCATAAGCCCTGGGAAGTGATGTTGAGTTTCAAAGTCCACCCTGACATCAGGGCACAGTGATTTCAGGTACCACTTGCTTTTTATGGTGCCTACGTAGCAGCAATGGGAGTAACTGAAGACATTGAAAGTATAAAATGGTGTATGTAAGGATGGGGAGTGTCAGTGACAGAGGACAGCAGCTTGTACTTGCTTGCTCTGTGTGCCTATGAGCATAGCCCTCCCCATACTTATGGATTTCAGAGCCAGTGGGTTGCTCCTCAGCACTTCTTGCCTGTTTCTGTCACTAAATGTTAGCGACAGAACAATCTCTACTCGTGACTTTGCACAAAAAAACTTTCTCATAACAAAAAATTAGGTGGAAGAAATGGGTCTGAATTGACTTCATTTCATTGCCAATATGGGCAAGCAACTGTTTGAACATGTTTTATTTGGTTTTCATCTTCACTATTTCTCTAAGTGGCCCAAGGTATATAAGACAGATCCTGCTCTTGGGCAAGGTAGCTCAGCTCCACAAAGCCATTGAGCTATCTCGATTTAGGCAGCTGAGAATCCAGCCTGCACTTTTCAAATCCCCTTCAAGGCTTTCTGGGCAGCTTTATGTTGTTAATGACTAATATAGAACTTTTGTTTGCATCATTTCCTCTCACCATTGTTTTTTGCTTGTGTTGCTCTGCTCTCTGAGAATACCCTTTGGCCCAAAATTCATTTTTGAGAGACATTTGGTGATACAGGAAGGCATCATATGAAGATGCTGTGACTTATATGTTGCTGATTAAGTTTAACTAATTAAGACTACTGGTATTCTATGATCCTCTTCTTACCATAATTAAGACTACTGGCATTCTTGCCTGTTTGCTTGAGATTAATCCTTTGTTTTTTCAGGCCATGGCTTTCCTTCTAGATTTTCCTTCATGCTTTTTTCCTTCAGAGTACTGCCACATATATTTAGATTAGTGGGGAATACTCCCAAGCAAAGAGTGTTGAAAGATTTGTGAGAAGCACAAGAGAAGAGATAAACATGAGATTATGAGAGACACCATCTTCACAGCAACAGCATCTTTAAGCCAACAATCAAACCCACTGAAAGGCAGGGAAACCTTAGGCCAAGTTTCATTCCACTCTCAGACCTCAAAGATTGAGATTATTAATGATAGTCATCTTGACTCTTCTTGACAAACAATTTGGAATTATCTTTATTGTAGTTATCTGAATCTTCACACCTCCATTCCCTGGTAGTATCTGCATTGCCTTCTCCACATGGAATACAGGCACAAAAAATGAGTCACCCCTAGAAGATCAGAAAACATTGGCATATATCATCTGCTCCTCAGGCCTGTGCTTTGTCCCAAGTGTTGGTTGATTAAAAGTCTGATCAAAGAGGGAAGGCTGGCAGCACAGCACAGCGTGACAAGGGATGGCTGCCACAGCATGGAGGGCCCCCGGCATCGCGAGGCATGCAGGTGAGGCTCCCTGCCAGCACCCACCCAGGCACATGCAATTCCCAGCATGGCACACCCTGGCACCATGAGGGGTTGGGGGACAAGCCACGTGCTCATCCTGCTACCCAGTTCTTGTAGCTCTGTGTCAAGGTAAGGGCTCAGAAGGGGACCTGGCCACAAGCAGAGAGCAGAGACTGCAGGCTCGCAAGCAGTGACGTCTCCTTGTCTCCATGTCCAGGTGCATACAGAGCGTTTAGCTAGCCAGATCTCTTTCTATGACAAGATGACTCATTTGGTGGATGAAGGAAAGGCTGTGAATGTTGTTTACCTAGGCTTTAGCAAAACCTTTAGCTGCACTTTAGCAAAGCTAGAGCATTCTCCTGGGGAAACTGTGCTGGACGCTGAGTTTTAATGTTGGCTTAAAAACTGGCTGGGTGGCCAAGCCCAAGGAGTGGTGATGCATGGAGCTAAATCCAGCTGATGGCTGATCACAAGCACTGCTCCCCAGGGCTCAGAGCTGGGGCCTTTTCTGTTTAATATCCTTAGCAATGCTCTGGCCAAGGGGATCAAAAGCACCTTCAGTAAGTCTGCAGACGACACTAAGCTGGTCAGAAGTGTTGCTCTGCTTGAGGATAGAGAGGCTCTACAGAGGAATCTGGACAGGCTGGATCAATGGACTGAGGGCAGTTGTATGAGGTTCAACAAGGTCAAGTGCCAGGTACTCAACCTGGGTCACAACAACCCCAAGAATACTCCAGGCTTGGGGCAGCATGAGTGGAAAGCTGCCTGGCAGAGAAAGACCTAGGGGTGGTGGTCATGAACCAACATGTACCCAGATGGCCAAGAAGGTAAACAGCATCCTGACCTGGATCAGGAATGGTGTGGCCAGCAAGAGTAGGGAAGTGATTGTGCCCCTGTACTTAGCAATGACGAGGCTGCACCTTGAGTACTGTGTTCAGTTCTGGGCCCCTCGCTATAAGAAGTACATTGAAGTGCCAGATCATGTTTCAAAGAGCAACGAAGCTCTTAAAGAGCACAATTCCTGTGAGGAGCAGCTTAGGCAACTGGGGTTATTTAACCAGAGAAAAGGAGGCTGAGGGGAGACCTCCATGGAAGGAGGTTGGAGCAGGGCAGGGATCAATCTGTTCTCCCAGATAACAAGTGATAGGAAAAGAAGAAATGGCCTCAAGCTGCACCAGGAGTTTAGTTTGTGTTTCAGGAAAAAAAATACTCATGCAAAAGGTTGTCAAGTATTGGAACAGGCTGCTCAGGGAAGAGGTTGAGTCACCGTCCCTGGAGGTGTTTGAAAGATGCATAGATGCGGTGCTTAGTGACATGGTTTAGTGGTGGATTTGGCAGGGGTAGGTGAATGGCTGGACTCGATGAGCTTCAGGGTCTTTTCCAACCAAAATGATTCCATGATTCCATTCTAGCATTTCCCAGTTCCAGTTTCCTTACCCTCAGGGCATAGCTCAGGGAGTAACTGCAGAAGAAATGCATTGAGACCCACAGGTGAACCTTTAGGGCAGACGGTGTGAGCTGAAGAAGACCTAAGAGCTGGGAAATCTGCTTGCTCTACTCTCATTGCTTGCCCAAGTTCTCTGCTTATTCTTCTGCTTTATGTACAAATTGAGCAACTAAAGTCACTTTGCCCCCAAATTAACAATTGCTCTTATCCTTTTGCTGTTAGGTGATATGAATGAGTGCATATCCTTAATATTATGACAACAAATATTCCACGTGGCTCTTTTCCCAGTGTCAGAGTAACACACCCAGCAGGCACAAAGGAATCATTATATACTTCCTAGAAAAAAGTGTTGGGACTGCCAAATCTTGACCGGCATAATTATTGTGGGCAAACTGCTCAGAGACTGAGCTGCAACATCAGAGCCATTTATGGGCAGTTTAAGTGCTCTCTGCCTCAGTTTTCCTTTTTTTTTTTATTTTGCAAAATGGACATAAAAATGTCTCTCAAAGCTGTAAAGATGTAAAGATCAATTCAGGGTTTTGAAAGATCTGATATCTTTGCTTGAACTAAAAGAACCGAGCATGATGCTTGTACTGAGGAGGGTTAGGTGTTATGCAGATCGAGGGATAAGTTACCTGCATCCTTTTGTGGAAATTAGGATAGAATAGAATCAACCAGGTTGGAAGAGACCTCCAAGATCATCCAGTCCAACCTAGCACCCAGCCCTAGCCAGTCAACCAGACCATGACACTAAGTGCCTCATCCAGGCTTTTCCTGAACACCCCCAGGGACGGTGACTCCACCACCTCCCTGGGCAGCCCATTCCAATGCCAATCACTCTCTCTGACGAACTTCCTCCTAACATCCAGCCTAGACCTCCCCCAGCACAACTTG
>WAAF01020276.1:64055-74673 GCA_013400475.1 Tricholaema leucomelas
TCCCCAGTCTGTAGCGTTGCTTGGAGTTGTTGTGGCCAATTAGGGCTAGTGATGTTATTACCCACCAGTAATCAGGCTGGTAGACTTAAATAGGACCCTGCCAACAGAGACAGCTTCATTAAATCAAGCAGATTTGGGTTGTGTTTTTCCCACATCTCTGTAGTTGTACAATTTTCACTGGGGTTGGGGGGGGTGGGGGGGGGAAGAATCTCAATTTGCAACTGTGCTTCAAAGTATTCTTAGCTACAGAGGCTGTGTTGTTCTGCATTTTATCTTTGTTTCTGGAGAAAGCTGGTGTATGGTAGTTTGGGACATTTCCATTCTGAAAGATCCTTAACATTAAACAGTTATTTAGAACCCAAAGCCTTTGCCCTAAGATACATATGGTTGCACTTAAACCGAAACCACCACTTTATGTTAGAAAATACTGTTTTCATCATGAAAGGTAAGTGTTCCCAGAAGGGTATTAAAATGCTCAGAGATACAAAGGAGAAATATTGGAATTCAATCTTGGGTACCAATGTAAAAATATTTCAATCCACTATAAATTTTGCATATCCAGTCCTGTTCACTGAAGAATCTTTCAGGTTATTAAAATGTTTTCTGTACAATAAGAGACACTGAAAGTAATCATGCAGTTTGTGTGCTGTTCAGTGTTAGAAACACTTCTAGCTATACTTGTTCAATAAGGTCCCCTGGGTCACAAACAAAAGTTTACTTTGGCTCCTAATGAGGAGCCATTAGAAGAAGAGAGTTCCCCTTTCAGAAAAGAAAGGGGAAGAGAAAAAGTGTAGACTATATCTAGTTTAACTCCAGTAGAGGTGAATGAAAGGCAGAAAGGACTTGTGTGGCTGGAGCCATTCACAATGACATCTGTGTATGGAGTTCGCATGTAAGGCAGGCACTGACTCATAGATTCCATGCAGAACATCTTCAGGGTAAGCCAGCAGCATTACAGGAGCACTAAATGCAATAATGGCTCACCTTTGCCATTCTAGCTCCAAGTCTTGGAAAACCAAAAGCCAGTTTTGTCATCTCTGCTGGAACAGAAGAGTTGCTAATTGCTGCTCAGCAGAAGTTTTGCTAATGGCCCACCTCTTTGACGGGTTATCAGGTAGAGCAAAGGGAAGGATGCTGCAGCAGTATGTGGGTTGTAAATGGAACAAAATCAGACTCCCTGATGCAATTAGAAAGTAGGAGTAGCAATAATATTTTTACCAACAACCTCTAACACTGCTGAGTTTGATGTGTTTACAATGAGATCCTAAATAAGCCTGCAGAAAAATTTTCATTAGAATCATAGAATCAGCCAGGTTGGAAGAGAGCTCCAAGCTCAGCCAGCCCAACCTAGCACCCAGCCCTGGCCAATCAACCAGACCATGGCACTAAGGGCCCCAGCCAGGCTTGGCTTCAGCACCTCCAGGGACACCGACTCCACCACCTCCCTGGGCAGCCCATTCCAATGCCAATCACTCTCTCTGCCAACAACTTCCTCCTAACATCCATCTTATACCTCCCCTGGCACAGCTTGTCACTGTGTCCTCTTGTTCTGCTGCTGGTTGTCTGGGAGAAGAGACCAACCTCCACCTGGCTACAGTCTCCCTTCAGGTAGTTGTAGTCAGCAATTTTAGACTTGTCCATCTTTGGGTAGTTTGATTTTTAGAAAGGAGTCTCAGCTCTACTGCTTCAGATTGATTAGGAACAACAGGTTGATTTCACCTCAACAAGCAGTGCATCTAAAGAGATCTGTTCTGTTAGGTGTGGAACTGCTCTCATTACCAGCAAAGAATGACCCTGTCAAGAAGTTAAGCAGCAGCCATAGCACCATTTGAGGCAGCCACCATCCTAAGCCACGCAGGTAGGTAAAGCTGTAGGTGTGCCAACAGCCCTTAGTTCAACCCCAGACATGCAACTCAACAAAATGTTTGTGTTTTTTGGGTGGTGTTTTGGTGTGGGTTATTTTTTTTTCTGTGAAAATTCATCTGTGTTTTAGCTTAAGGGTCTAGCAGTAGGATCTGAGACCTTCTCATTGGGTGTCAGAGGTCTTAACCCTGAGTACCACTGTTTTCTCCAGCGGCGTATTTATAAAGCTCTCGGCCTGGCTTGCCAAATGGAGGTAGTGTGATCAGAGTGTCTAGCAGGTCTTTTGTCCCCTAGGGTTTCATATGCATTTTGCAGTAAATGTTTTCCAAGTACCTTGTGTTAAAGGATCCTTGCAGGAATTCTTACGCAGGAGAAGCTTTATTTATTTAGGTCAACATTAGCACTATTTCCTGGCTGTTGTGAATGCTGTCTCAAGGGAGAATTTGTTTGTCATTTTAGTCAGAAAATGACAGGATAAAAATATACTGGACAGCTGCAAACATAACCAGTGTGGGTTTTCTCAGTTAACTTGATGCAAGAGCCTGGATGGAGGTTGTTATTTTACTAAGTGCCCTCAGTTCAGTGGTAGCCTCACCAAAGTTCCTCTGCGTTTCTACTTTCCTTACGTGTTCTTCTCCTGCACCGGGTGCTGCACTTTGGCCACAACAACCCCATGCAGAGATACAGGCTGGGGTCAGAGTGGCTGAGAGCAGCCAAACAGAAAGGGATCTGGGGGTGCTGATGGATACCCACCTGAACATGAGCCAGCAGTGTGCCCAGGTGGCCAAGAGAGCCAATGGCATCCTGGCCTGCATCAGGAATGGTGTGGCCAGCAGGAGCAGGGAGGTCATTCTGCCCCTGTACTCTGCACTGGTTAGACCACACCTTGAGTACTGTGTCCAGTTCTGGGCCCCCCAGTTTAAGAGGGACATTGAGATGCTTGAACGTGTCCAGAGAAGGGCAACGAGGCTGGGGAGAGGCCTCGAGCACAGCCCTACGAGGAGAGGCTGAGGGAGCTGGGATTGGTTAGCCTGGAGAAGAGGAGGCTCAGGGCAGACCTTATTGCTGTCTACAACTACCTGAGGGGTGGTTGTAGCCAGGAGGAGGTTGCTCTCTTCTCTCAGGCAGCCAGCACCAGAACAAGAGGACACAGCCTCAAGCTGTGCCAGGGGAAATTGAGGCTTGAGGTGAGGAGAAAGTTCTTCCCTGAGAGAGTCATTGGCTACTGGAATGGGCTGCCCAGGAGGTGGTGGAGTCGCCGTCCCTGGAGCTGTTCAAGGCAGGACTGGACGTGGCACTTGGTGCCATGGTCTAGCCTTGAGCTCTGTGGTAATGGCTTGGACTTGATGATCTGTGAGGTCTCTTCCAACCTTGGTAATACTGTGAGACTGTGATACGTTACAATTGCCCTCTTCTGTTGTCATCTCACCTTTTAAGCAGAGAGAGAGCGAGCATAGTTATATTTGAAAGAGTTCATCATATAAATGCCAGGACAAAGTCAAGGGTTGCTCTTACTCAGAGCTCGCCAGCATCCCTTAGCAATCTTCATGCGATATGTACCTGCTGCTAACTCAGTGTATAATTCCTCCAACATATTTTCTTCTTAACAATAACACATTTCCATCATGCTCAATGTGGTTGAAATACACAGCTGTGACTGAGAAATCCCATGGAAGCTGATAGGGTATTTGACTGTCAAGAAGTAGATTAATATGGTTTGGGAGAGTTTCCTTTTAAACATTAACTTAGAAAGGAACTGAAGTATGTGTTTACTTTTCTTTCATAAGTACAATTAGGGCTAATCCCCCTCGGTTCTAGAAGGGTATTTCTGCACTGGAAGTGCTGGGATTCTTTCTTAACTCAGGGCTGTACAGAACAGCCTTTTAAAGTGTGATGAGGTGGTGGTGTGGTTTATTTTGTTTACAGTTGTGTTGTGTGCTTGCTCTTTTTAGAGGAAATTGAGGAAAGAATCAGTGGTTGATGTGTCCAGAAATCCTTTCCCTGTGATTACATGAAACAGGATGTAGCCAAAACAAAGGGTCCCTCACCAGCGTCAAGGCATCCTGTAATCAGGTTGCAATAGTAACAGATTACAGCTGTCAAGTTTCCTTTTTCTCCAGGTTCTGATTTCTCTCCCTATCTCTGGTTTTCTTCTAGTAAGAGATACTCGGTGGCTCATTTCGCTCAGGTCACACAGGAGAACTTACATGGGCCAATAGTTTCCATTGCATTTATCTCATCTCCTTGCTTTTTTTAACAGCTAACCAAAGCAAGTGCCACACAAGCAGGTAAGATACAGTCCAAATGGCATTTCAGTCTGTGGTGGTTTGAGAAAAAAACAAAGTCCTAACTCCAGAGGTCTTCTTCCAACACACCTTTGCACAAATACCAAAAACAGTCTAAGGGAACCCTCTTACAGGCACTGATGGCTAACAAATAGTTAATGCAAAACTCTCAGACTTGTTCTCAGACTCTCACTGTAGCCCTGGTGTGCTGGGGGCGCAATGCAGGGGGACTAGACCAGTCGAAAGTGAAGAGACTTTCCCAGCATGAGCAAACTGGTGGCTGGCACAACTCTGGGAGACCCTGTTTTACCTCCGTCAGCTTTCCTCCCACTGTAGCTTCTACAGTACAGGGCACCAGCCACAGCACCCAACCCCAGGGCATTTGCTTCAAACACCTTGGATGATGGAAACATTGCTATTACCCTGACTTATACCAGGTCTGGGTGTTCTTGGATGCTATATACCTGAGCCACCCTAGTGCCGCCCTCCTGGTTTTACCAAGCGCGCAGACAAAACTGGCACAATTGTGATTTTTAGAAGTCGTCAGCGGGCAAAATGCCATCTGTTGATGCTGACACTGAGGCACCTCCCTTGAGTGCTGAGGTGAGGTGGACTTGAGCCAAGGCTCTGAACTGGCTGTGAGACCCATCACCTCATCTCGGGGGTCTTACTCTCTTTTTCCATCCAAATGTGCTTTTGGAGATGAGTCCACGCTGAGCCATTCTCTGAGGTATAAACACAGCAAGCACACTTGCTGCTGTCTGCCTACTCCAGAGGATTTCCTGGTGCTTTCAGGAGACTGAAATCAATCTGAAATGTTCTAGCACTTTAAAGCAGGACTAGGCATTGGTGGGAGGCTTGTTTAGTATCTGAGTGGGATCATGACTACGATGTTCATCTGCATGTCACCAGCATGGAATATACGCAGTTGGGAGCAGTTTGAAGATGAGTAGGCACAGAAAGAAAGGAAAACTCTTCCAGGGAGGGAGGAGGCAGAGTGAAAGACTGCTAATGCTTGCAGCACGAAGATGGGGAAAAAGATGGAGATCTCGGAGCAGGGTAATCTCCAGGAGGAGGAGATCAGGTACAGAAAATCAACACTCATTGGGAGACTACTCTAAATATGTACCCAGAGAATGGTGTTTACCCTCCAGGCAATAGCAGGGCAGGTGCCAAATCCGCCTGTTGAAGAAGCAGGAGGTTACCAGCCAAACTAGCATACAGTGACCCCGGGGGACCTCTCTTTCAAACACACCATTCAATTGCTGGCATGGAGAGAAGTTGGCAGCCTGGTTTCACACCAGCAATGATGTCACGTAGTTGTTATTTCAGAAGCATCTCCATAAAGCTGACAGCTACTGTTATCGTCTGATTCTGCTCAGATTGCTAATGCTGGTGTTCGAGGCAGGTTTCAGTGCTCTCTGAAGGAGCAGCCCATGCATGATGGATGTAAGGTGTCTTTTAGTGTGTGCTTAGCAGTCATCCACATGTTTTGGTAGGCTTCCAAGCACGTGAAAAAGCCAGTCAGTTACAGCTCGTTGTTTTCAGGCAGGGAAGGAAGATTTGTGTGGCTCGCTTAGGATTTGGGGTTGTTAGTGGGTTGGCTCAAGGCACCATGACTTTCTAGCAATGCTCCTGCAGTATTCTTCACATTCTTTTGTCTGAGAGAGAGGAAAATGTATGACTGATTCCCATTTAATTAGGCCTCATCTGCTAAACAGTTATGTCACTATTTACATATGAGTAGTCCCACCGAAGTCAAGTCCTAGAGCTGTATACTTCATCTGGCAACAATGTAAATCCAAGATAAACAGACTTGGAACAAGAGACGTACATTGCCTTATATGTATGAACTACCTGAATACAGCCAGTGCTGTGCAGTGTCCTTCTGGCAAAAGCTAACAGCTCTCATGTTGCAGCACCCTGTAAACAGATCACCTGGTTATTAGTTTTGATCAAACTCTGCTCACTAGTCCCAACTCTCACTGGCATTTATGACTCGTTGAATGAGTAACTTTGAATCAATTGTGCCCCTCTACGGTAACAAGGAAAATAATCCTCTGCACCTACTCACATCAAGTGATTTTTCATGGCCAAGTCTCTCATGGGCCCTTCTAAAGGTAAAACCCATAGTCTGAAACAAGATGTAGGGAAAGGAAATAGCTGGAAACTCAACAGGCATCTAGGTTTAATCCTATTCTATCCCTTTTCTAATGCCTTTCTTGAAGGAATCTCTCTTCCTTGTCTATCAGTGACTCTCCTTCATCATTTTTATGCCTTGACTGTTGTCCCAACTTCAGCTCCGATCCATCAGAATGACTTGGCCCATTCTCTCACCAATGAATGGCACAACAAGGAAAGGAATGTGATTACTTTCCTCCACCACCACCACCTCCCCTTCTGCCAGGTAATTTCCAGGCTCCATAGCATTCCATATTTCCCTACCAATGACGTTTTGCTCTTCCATAAGCTCTGGTACCATTCTCTTGATTACCATGCCTGCTTCTTTTTCATTAATTATTTCAGACTGATGTGATTGAAGCAATTTGAAGCAAGATAACTTCTCAGCAAACAGGTGCTTAATTTGGCCTAACAAGGGTGAAATGGGACATCACCACTGAAGTGGGTGGGCTCATGTGTTATCTTCAGCAGAAACCTTGACCAGGAGCTCTTCTAGTTAACTCTCTAAAGAAGTATCTTTGCTTGTGGTTCTGTCAGCATCGACCCTACCTTAGTATTACTGGTAAACCCCAGCAATTTGCTCTGGGAAATGCATCTGGATGAAACTGAAATGGTAGCATGTCCAGCTTGTGCTGTGGATCTTGCCACATCAAAATCATACCGTGACCAGCAAAGGTTTCTTCTGAGCATCTCCAAGACCATCAGAAAATTAAAATATCTAAAAGTTAATGAGACTAGAAGTAGAGGAGGAACAGTAGATAAAACACGTCCTTACAAGTGATGAGGCTGTAATTACCTTCTGTTTAACTGATACTGCATCTTTATATAACTGTCTCTATCCAAAATCTCCAAGGACTCCATGGAGTCAGAAAGTTTTAAGACTTAGGTACGTATTTGTGTACTCAAAATATGACCAAACTACTAGCCAAAGTAGATGTTACCACAGTTATTTTAGTCCCCTGAGGCAGAGCCAGGAGGTGGTCACTCAGCAGACAGGGTGAAAGCAGAGCTCAGCCCAAGCCAGTTGTTGAAACACTGGTGATTTTTTTTCTTTAGAAGTTGTGTTCCCGACTAGTAGTAACACTAACTGCAAGTACCTCCAACTGTTGGAAGAAAACTTCAGCTTCCTGACTGAAGACCAATACTTAAGGATGAGGCTCAGGTGACAGCTGATAGGGGAATCTGTTGGGTGCAGCCTTACGTCAGCAACAGGCTTTCTGAAGTGCTCTGCCTGTTGCATGTCATACATACAAGTACGTAATGCCTGGGAAGCGATTCAGCAGCTCTCTTCAGGGCAGCTTTCCTGGAGACCACTTGACTTTTTTTCTAACACCTTGCCCCCAGGGCATCCGAGGCAGGAAAAGTACCAGCTGTACCAGTCTTAGGGCAGCATCTGCTGGTTATTGCATGGATCAACATAAATGGTTGTCATGGAAGAGGCTGCTTGCTTTGGCTCCCAGGCAGAGGTACCTGGGGCTCGGCGGGGGCGGGGGGGAAACGGGCGCTCCGAAGAAGAGCCGACCTGTAAATACGATTCTGTCTGTCAGGAGGGAACGGGAGCGGGCAAGGAGCTGCTGGGTCTTGGTCTTGGTTTTCGTCTCATGGGATATAGCACCCACAAACTTCGGAGAGCTCAGGTGCACTTGGCTGTAGTTCGCCTCCAAAGGCAAAGCAACCTCCCCACCATCGACTCCTCCCCGCCCCACACACACTCCGCGCCGGGGTTTTCAGAGCCGGCTGAGGCAGCCGCTGACAAATAAACTCGGGACGAAGGGCAAAAAGAGGGGTGAGGACTTTGTGAGGATTGGCAGGAAGAGTACCGGGGCTCGGCCACCTCTCTCGAGGGAAGGGACCGCACTTGCGCCCGGGCGGGTGTTTCTACACCGCAAACGATGAAACAGACCGAGGGACAGAATGAACAGGCGCCTGGGGCGAGAGCGATGGTGGGGCCCCGGGGAGGTGCGGCAGTTAGGGCCGGATGGACGAGCCTGGCGGCGGGGACGGCTAGGGGAAGGGGACGGGGACGGGGACGAGGAGAAGAGAAGTCCCCGGGATGAGCCCCCACCCCTTCCCTCCCCGGCGGCGGGGGCTCGGTGCGGGGGTGGAGGGGCAGCCCGCCCCCGGGGCTGCGCTTCCCGGCGAGGACAGAGCAAAGAAAAGTGTGGTGGGAAGTTGAGGCGGGAGGAAGGCGAGGGCTTCCGAGGAAAGCTCCTCTTGGCGACTGTGCCAGGTTCCTCTTGTGGCAGGAGCTAGTATTCAACAAGTCCCTGGAGCACTTCCCGTGTGAGCGAGAGTGAACGTGACATTTAAAAAAAAGCCAAATGTTTACTTACCTGTCACCAACGCAAATCTCCAGAGCCAGCTCGTCTTGCACGGCCCCAGGTGCGAGCCGGGAGGTGGAAAGAGAGCGGCCGAGAGTCAGGGCTCAGTGCACAGCGCCCGGCCGGGAAGGACTTTCCTCGGGAACTTTCTGTCCCGCTCCGGTTTCCTGGGAGGCGGCTGCGATCACGTTTTATACCGTGTTAGTTGGTAACCCCTCTCATTCATTAAGATCACGTAAGAACTCAAAGGGAAACGTGACTCTGAGCTAAGGCGTTTGCGTAAATCTATAGGTTTTTAAAACTCCCTGCCAGTTGCATTCTGTCTTCTGTAGGCACCAAGGTGGTGGAGAGTTTAAGCTTGCGGATATTGCAAAGGGTTATTAGATTCATAAGTCACACCAAGTGGTGGGCGATCCACTGAGCAAAGCAGAAGTTCTCACATGATGACTTCAAACAAGACACATTACCTTCCAGCATCTGTTGGAGAGACTGGATTTTAAGACACTTCTGTCTCAAGGACAGCAAAGAAACAATGGTGAGTACCAATAAAAAAGACTATTTTTACGACTGGAAAGAGGAGGGAGGGAAGAGAGACAAACAACAACAACAAAAAAAGCTGGAGATAGTGCTTAACGACAGTATCTAGTGTCACGGTCTGGGCTTTCTAGTAGTTAATATAGCAAAGCGTGCAGCCCGCGGAGGCCAGGGGAATTGTGCTTTAGACAGTGTAACTTTAATTGCGGCGCTCTTTGATTTAGGGCTGCGATGCAAACACCGCGTTGGACAAACTTGGAGCTGGCGGCGACTTGGCCGCAGCCGGGCGCTCGCTCCTCCCGGCTCTCTCCTGCCCTCTCTCCGAGCGGGCACGGAAGGAAGGAGGGAGTGAGGAAGGGGGAGACACCCTCCGCGCCCCGCAGCGGAGCGAGGGCCAGGCATTGTCCCGGCGTGTGGGGGGCTGGGTGGAGAGGGGGGTGCGGAGCGGAGCTGCCGCGGCACGTGACCGCGCCGGGGCCGGGGGCGCGCAGCGGGGCGCGGCGGCGGAGCGGCAGCAGCACCCTGGACAGAGGCGGCGGGGGCAGGGGGGCGGCCCGCGGGAGGCGGCGTTGGCCCCNCCGCCGCCCTCTCGCCCCTCCGGAGCTGGGCTAAGTTGAATCGGTGGCGGTGCGGGCTGGAAGAGGGAAAGGAGAGGAGGGAAGGAAAAAAAAAAAAGCCAGAGTCTTGCAAGCTCCGGGGGCTGGTTTGACGGTGTCAACTTTGGGAAATGCCAGTGTTTATCTCCGCGATCTAGCCACTGCTCGTGGTGTTAGCTGGGACTCAGGTAAGCGGAGGGGTGACCCCTCGGGACCCCCCCTCTCTCCGTGGCGCGGGGCTAGGTGCCTGTTCTTCTCCTAGTTTTGTTACCTTGCTTGGCTGCCCGGGGTGTGGAGGCTAGAAAAGGTAGGAGAATCTTTGATGAGATTGCACTACGAGTTGAGTTAAGTTGTGCCTGATTTAATCTGGGAATCTCGTCTCTCTATGTGCGTGTGCATGCTTTGGGCAGGGATGCAACTGATCGTTACCTAGATAAGCAGATGCGACGGGTTTTTTTCTCCTAGCTAAAGATGCAAGTTGATTTTGCATAGCTAAAGAGAAGCAGCTGAGCTCTGGCACTGTGCACAACGGATCTTCCATAGATAAAGAGAGGCAGCTGATCTTTACCTACATGGAGATGAGCTAGTCCCCAGCTTGAGGCATCACTGATGGCCCCTCTGTATATGCAACCTCCGACTGAACGGGAAAGCTGTGCATGTATTGCTGATTATCCAATATCCGCATCTACTTTGCTATAATTAAAAAAAAGGGGGGGGGGAGGCGAAGAGGGGGGGAAGGAGGTGTTTGACAAGCCTGAAACCCAAACGCAGCCCCCCCACCTGGAGATCATTCGGATAAGCTTTCGGCTCATCTCCCTCTCTAGTGCCTCCCCGCCCC
>WAAF01020276.1:82704-130834 GCA_013400475.1 Tricholaema leucomelas
CAGGGTTGCTGTCTGGGCTGCATGTGCACACTGCAGGCTCATGTTGAGCTTTTTGTCAACCCAGACCCCCAGGTCCTTTTCCTCAGGGCTGCTCTCAGCCATTCCCCACCCAGCCTGTATCTGTGCCTGGGATTGCACCGACCCAGGTGCAGGACCTTACACTTGGCCTTGTTAAACGTCATGAGGTTGGCCTGGGCAAGTGATAGTCAAAGTGAGGCTTGACAGGGCTCTGGACAGCCCCACCTAGTTCAGGATACCCCTGCACACTGCAGAGGGGATTGGACTGGACAACCTTTGGAAGTGCCTTCCAACCCAGACCATTCTGTGATTCTATGATCTCAAATACTTTTTGCTTCTGTACATGTCTCTTGCTGTATCCTGAAGTGTGATATTCCTTATTCTATTGCTGGAAATGTATTGCATCAGAGCAAAAAACCCCAAAGGCTAATGTATCTATTGCTCATAGAAAAAGCCAACCACAGAAGCAGTGAATCTCACAGCATTTCCCTTATGAATTTCTCCTCATGTCCCAAATTGGGTTTATTGACTAAGTTATTCTAAGCCCTTATACCACACTCATCATTCATCGTGGTATTTGAACACCTTTCTAAGTGTCATGACTAGTATCTGTCACATATTTTGTTCTCATCCTCTTCTGAAGGAACAAGTATTTAAGTCTAGGGGTTTTTCCTCAGGGTTTTCTTATTGTGAGTCTTTCACAAAGGCCTTGGTGGCACAGGAGGTAGGGGTTTAATCATAGCTTCACCTGATTCTTCCCTTTCTCTGTGGTATTCACTCCTACACCAGCAGTCGGTCACTCTATCCACCACCTATTCCCCAGGCAGATCTGATTCTCGTGCTTTTCCCGTTCACCACCTGTTGTTTTCCTCTTCCTAAATCCTTCACCTAGACTCAGTCATCAGCTGCCCAACCGTGGTCATAGTCCAGGATACCCACTTGCTTTTCTTGCCTCTTTTTTTGAGCTCTTTCAAAGCCTCAAATGTCTCTGACTTCAGAGGGGCTTTTAATCCTCAGTCTACAGCCTCTGACACCAAATAGTTATTTTTGTCATCTATTTTTCCCATCAAAGACTTTCTGCAGCATTCCCTAAAGGAAATTCTGCTGGTTCCAAACTTTTAAGGAAACCAAAATATCTGTCAAGAAGGTTAAGTTCTTTTCAAGGCAAAGCTAGAAAGTTAATTTGAAATGCCCAGAATTTCATGTTCCTTTATCCATAAGGGTTTTCCAGACAAAGCAGGGAGGAAATTCAGACTAATATGAGGCATACACACCAACCCAGGAGGAAAGCCAAAGACAATGGTCCTTTCAAAATTGTTTTCTTTTGGGTCTCTACCATTCCCTGGCAAGTCAGCCCATTGAATAGCAATAGGGCAGGACCAAGGCAATGTACTGACTCGCCGCCTCCACCGCCAGAGGCCATTCGCCAGCTGCTGCTTGTGTGTGACAGCTGCCTAGGGCTCTGACTAGCAGCAGAACTTCCCAGCCCACCTCTGCCAGGGTTATAAACACCATGATGAAGATGTGCATTATGCCAGTTCCCTCTCAGAAACAGCTCACTGAGCAGACTTCAGCACCTGCTCCTCCAGGACACGCTGGGGCTGATGCAGCCGCAGGGCTGAGTCTTGTTTGGATCATTTTGTGGTTTTTCTCTCTCTCAGTTTGGGTTTGCAGTGTGCTTTAAGAGTTGGGGCAGCCTCTGAGAGCCCTTGTCTAAGGTCAGCCGTCCCCACAAAGCTCATGGAGCTAGTTGCAGGTGGGCATTACTACCTCCCTGCATACCAATGGCCTCCTTCTCATCCTTGCAGCAGACCTGCATGTGATAGTGATCCACTGCTGTTCCTCCAGCCAGAGAACTGGAGACAAGAGGGATGGGGGACTGTGCAAGGAGTGGTTCAGAGAGCACTGAGCCCTTGATATGAACAGCCATAGGGAAGAACAACTATGGAGAGCCCCTGGAAGAGGAGATGGGTTGTGTGACATGAAGAAAGGAGCCCCATGGAGGAGGCTCTCGGGGCAAGAAATGAAGTGTGTGTCTGGTGTACTCTGGGTGAGCAGCCTGAACACTTGGTATCACTGTGATACCTCTTACCAAGCCTTGTCCCCACCTCCATATTTGACTCCTGAGAAAAAACAGTGTCTCAGATGCAGGAGCTCAGAACTTTGCTCCAGGACACAGTACCTGGTCTGGGGGAACTTGGTATGAAAGGTCCCTCTTCTCAGCAAGCCAGCTTAGCAGCCCTGAGGCTATCTGCAGGTGTGTCCTGCCCCGCTGTATCCAGAACCTTGATGGGGGAAGCTGTTGGCCACCTGCTGAGTCTGTGCTTTTTGTAGGGTGTCAGTAAAGATCAATGGTTAGCTACAAATCAATCAGCTCAGTTCAGATGGAGGCCCAGGACCAGTTTGTCAAACAGACAGCAAGAATGTGTTTTTCATACCCTTGTCTTTCATTTCTGTTGGTAACCAGGCTCAACCTTTTTCCTGAGCCCACCAGCACATGGAATGAACACAACATTAAAAGGATGGGGGCCTGACAAAAGCACAGCAAAGCCAAACTGCAAAAGGAGCTATGTTATCAGTTATGCTTCCCCAGCTCTGCTGACTGGTACCATTTTCTGGCAGTTAATAGGGTCTAAATTATGAAATTCATCAGAAACAAACCTTTAAATGATACCAGTTCTTATTTACCTTCTTTTATCCTGATAGTCTTATAGAATATTTTTAGCAGACCTTTTAAACACTTGTAATAAAAGGCAATAGCCAAAATGTCATCATTTCCATATGAAGGAGTTTCTCTCAGTGCAATTCCTATCTAAAAAGCCATTTTCCCCTAATATGGTCTCAGAGTCTAAGTAACATATTCCATCCCAATCACTTCTGCATCAAAACAATCTTTCTGTTTCATATCCAAGAAGAAACGTTGAATATTTAAACTCTGTATCCTTTTTGATCTTAATTCCCAACACAGAAGAGCTCTTTAGGCCTCATCAATGTGCTTTAGGTGCAATATCAGAGTATATTTTTTTCATATTATGGGATCTAACCCAAATTAAGGAACCAAAAGGGGAAGAAGCTTTACATGGCTGGAAGGGAAAAAGGACCTCTGCTTGAAGCAGGGTAAAGCATCAAACAGAAATCTAACAGAAGTCTAAAGCAAGGTTTTAAATGCTTTGCTGCAGAGTCCTTGCTGAAAACCCAGCACTTGGCTCTCTTCTGATTTGCCTACTTTGCATTCTTGTTGTCTTCAATGCTGTTTATATTCAAATAAATGAAGGCACTGTAAGGCCATATAGTACAACTGTGAGCTGCAATAAATCATAGCAGATTAAACAAGCTAATGAAATATAAAGAGGTGTTTAAAGCCACCACTCCCATGCAAGCATTTCTGTTTCAGCTACAGGCAAAATAAACGGTGCCCAGGAAGTAAATGTAGATAATGTTGTTTACAGATTTGTACTCCAATGGCCTAAGTCCTGAGCCACCAAGAAAAGGTCTCACTGAATGTCTCATCAAAGCCAAGGGTTGATTTTACTTGATTAGTCTTTGAGTCACATCCAACCCTAAAAAATAGGGGGTCTTTGAGTATGTTGGGCACCTGATTGCTGTCCTCCTACTTGAGGTTCAGGTTGCATGGCTTTTGCGGTGGTGACTGCGTCCCTCGCATCGGATGGTCCTGCCCTGCCACCACCCCTGAAGAACCACCCTGTCCTTGTGCAGGCTGGGACAGACAAATCAATACATTTTCCCATTTGAGAAATGGTGTAGAACTTGAGGAAAGTTATTTTAAAATATCTTAACATTGGTATTGATTTTCAGGATCAATATCGCAGGACTTTTGAATTCCAGAGTAGCCATACCTCCACCCTGTGTTTCATCCCCCCTTCTCTGCATCTAAAAATGACAGCCTGAGCCTGTCATGTGCTGCAGAGAGAGAACCCACCACGTATTTAACCACCCCTGTCCTGCACTTGTGAGGAGGCAGACAGTATTTTAACAAGGAGAGCACCACGAGCACAACTATACCAATGCTAATTACTATTTAAAGCAGCCCTGCAATGCAAGTCGATTAAATCACTGACCAATACAGAAAAGTACAGACCCCTGTGCAGATCCTGTTGCCTAGGGCTGGGTGTTATGATGGAAGGGAAGAGGGAGCAGGGACTCTCTTTCTTGGCCCAAGGAACGGGTGGGCACACGTGATGATGGCCCAAATCTTGACCCTTTTGCCCCTACCGCTGCTCACACACCACCCGCCTGCTCCTCCTCCTCCGTGGATAAACACCATCCCTTTTATCTGAACGAGTGGAAACCACCAGGCACATGGCTGCCTATTAATCTCCAAAGTGGAATGTAGTAACATTTATAAACAACATGGTTCCAGTCATTAAATTAGTGGAAGATTAACAATCTCAAGTGCTCAATAAACAGAACCGACAGCAAACAAATGAAGCGTGTTAGTCAAGGGAAATTTTGGCTTTAACGCGACTAATCCAGCACTTGTTTCTTGAGCCACAAGTCACAGTAACTGGAGGAGGAGAACATAATGTGGTCTGGGTTTCATTTCGAGGGCTCTATTTATTTTTTATTGCTGCACTGATGATTTTAGTTTGCAATTACCAAAAATATCTACTGTTCCTCAGATACTTCTCTCTTGAACGCTTTAGGAGGTTAACATGAAAACCGTTTTGAACTCCAGAAGTGTTTCTCAGGTAAAATAGCTCAATACACCATGAAAAAAATATACCTTGAATTCATCTTTAAACACATCTGCTCATTAAAAGTATCGACGTGGCTGTGCTTTAAAGAGGGACAGAGCCAAAGCACCTTAATCTCCTTGGGAAAATGAAGACAGCTATTTAAGTTCAGCATAAAATGCCTTCATATGAAAGCAGTGCAGGGCAGGAGAGCTAGAAGAACTATTTAAAGTTTACACATGCTTTTCATTCCCAAGGATCTCCATGTACCCGAGGAGGATCCCTCCTGCCAGCTCTGGGCCAGTGCAGGGCCCCGTGGGCAGTGGGCACCCAGGCACAGCTATCGGCCCCCTGGCACCGAATGCCATCCTTCATCTCCCCTCCCTGACTGTTTGCTTTAGATCTGTTATCGCTCATCACCCTCCGGGCAACATCTCTGAGCGGCCGCACCTGGCGAACAGAGTGCTTGAGCTTGATGTCAGGGGAGATTTCAGTTGCCTAAATAGGAATAAATACAAAGGAGCATTCACAGGGCTGCAAGGCTGGGGTTTAGAGGCTTGTTTAGGACAGACCCAAAATAAGCTTTGCAGAGTTATGCGCTGAGCGGGTTTTGGTAAGGCACTCTGACAAGATGCCTGGCTAGGTTTATTAACCCCCCTGCAATCTGATCCCTTTAAATATTAAAAATAATCCACTGTATTGCATCTAATTGGAGCCCACTGAATACTTAGAGGAAAGGAGATATGAGTCAATCCCAACACCTTTCACCCACAAGTGCACCAAGAGTTTTCTGATCTTCTTTAATCATAGAGCTCCAATGGCCGGATTGGTCACAGGAGTGCATCTCCAGCCATCTAATCTTTCCTCATTTGGCTCGAGTTTCCCCCATCCTGAGGAATCACTCCCAACCTCTATGGGGGACAGGGGATTTTCTTTTCCCTTCACACATCTGCAGCTCACTCAGAGCCTGCTTTTCTGCTGTTGTTTCACGCTGTCTTTTCTGTTTGCTGTGATGGAGCCACAGCCAGGCTGCGCCTTTGTTAGCAGGGAGGTCAGGGGTGAGTGGGGAAGGGCTTGGGCACCGCATGCCAGATACTCAGTACACTGGATACTTTCAGACACAACCCAGATACTCTTCTCTTTGCCCAGGTGCTGGGTGTTTAGGATGACAGCAGTAAGGTAGAGACACCTGGGAGATAAATTCCCGGTTTTAGCAAGTATTGGAGCATCAGGCAATGATAAACCCAACTTTTAATTTCGCTGCTGGGTTGGATGTGTTCTCTTCTTTGTTCTGGTCTTCACCTTTTCAGCTGTGCCGCTGTCCTTGATAGCCACCCTCCACCCCACAGCATGGGGCCAGCCAGGCATGGCTCTGCACCAGCTGCTGGATCAAGCGGTGAGGACGAAGGGTGAATTATTCTCCCAGCGACCCCCAGCCTTTCTGCATGGGGAAGAGGGATCTCATGTCTAGTTTCAGAGCAGCATGTCCAAGCAGCATGTGGAGTTCATGCAAAACCCCCAGAAGGGAAGTTTGGAGGATCGAGCTGTGAGGACTGTGTGTGTTCATCGCTCAGTGCATGTGGGAACTGTCACACATAACTCATATTCCATTTCTACCTCAGGTGATGCCAGTAGAGACAACTTTATTAGTGGTGGCAAGGAACAAACACAGAAGGGGTGTGCTTACCAAACAAGCACGGTCATGAGCAGCTTAATAAATTGATATGTAATAGACACATGCATTTCCTCATTTGCAAAAGGCTAATCTGCACCTACCACAGAGCTCTGTTGCAGAAGCAGTTTCATGTGCATAAATTGTACTGAAATCCCTGACTAGAAGGCACGGGACAAGATCCAGGGTAGAGAGCTGCCCATGTGATGGAAAGCTGGCAGACCTCGAGCAGACATGAGAAGAGACCAATTATTTTAATTGTTTGCTGGCGGGTTAGGTTCACTTCTGCTGTAGCCGCGGGGTGACAATTCTGAGTTATTAGGTGATCTTTTCTTCAGCAAAAATGTTGTGGTTTCAGTGCCTCTGACTGAATGGGTGGGTTTCACCACTTCGTCCTGTATGCATGCAGCCTACAAACTATGTCTAATGTAAGATCTTTCTGCCTGTATTCCCATCTTTCCCGTTTCGCATTATACTTTCCCTGCTAGAATGAGGCCGAAAGGGCCTCTTAGCAGAGGTTGTTCACTGAAGGCGAAATTACTCAATATTAAGAGCAAGTACCTGTGGTGGTTTGGGTGTTCCCCACCCCCCACACTTTAGAAATCACCCAGACTAGACTCAGCCGGCTCTGGAAATTTGAATGAAGCTTATATTTACAGCTGGCACAATTTACAAGCAGATATTTACAGTATATACAGTTATAGACAGAAATAGACAAGGTAAAAGGTAATACAGAAACACAACTCCCCTCCCAGAAACCTGAGTCCCCAGGAGGGGCTCTCAACCACCCCCTCACCTTCCCCCTACCCCTCTCAACCTTACCCCAGTCCCAAGGAAGAAATGGAGGTTCGGCCAGGGGGGTTAGGAAGCAAAGTGGATTAGCCAAGGAAATGGAGGGTGTGGTTAGGAGAGAGAGATGCAGCCCAGAGCTCACCAGTGGCAGAAGTGACTTTATCTATGTTTTGACTTATATTTTTATACATCTCAGCAAGCCTATGAGTGAAGCAGACATCACCATTGTTTTCCTTTCACAGCCTGTAATCTAGTCCTTCTCACCAAAACATTCTATCTAGCTTCAAACTAGCACAGTACCCGTTGCTATTTAAGGCACAGGGTGCGTTCTGGCCACCTAGCAAGCTACTTGTGGACCAGAACCACAGCAACACTTTGTGGGCTGAACACAACAAACATCTGTGAGATCCAAGTGCCACCGACCCCATTAGCACACAACACATACCCAGGAGGGGCCATGGCCACAGCCTGGGAAACACCTGGGTGCACCACCCGCTCCTCTCTTCATTTTATAGAATCATAGAATGGTTTAGGTTGGAAGGGACCTCAAGGATCATCCAGCTCCAACCCCCTGCCACAGGCAGGGACACCTCCCACTAGAGCAGGTTGCTCAAGGCCTCATCCAGCCTGGCTTTAAACTCCTCCAGGGAGGAAGCATCCACAACCTCCCTGGGCAACCTGTTCCAGTGTCTTACCACCCTCACTGTAAAGAACCTTTTTTTGCTCAGCCAAAGCCTGGCCTATCACAGAGACACTACGTAGCTGAGCAGAATTTGGGTTTGGTCCTTGAAGATGCCGAGTGTTTTCTGTTTCCTAGTCCTGCTGGTGTTTGTGTGGAGCATCAGGCTGTGTATGCTGCCATCACTGAATCATGCGAGAGTGGTGGTGTAGCCCAGTCATCTTCTTACAAATGCAACGTGCCTGCAACCTCCAGCTGTGTTTATAATCCATTGCAATTTTTAGCATTGCTTGAGTTGGAAAAGTTTATTTCCATGAACTGCCCAACTCTTTAATGTTAAAAAGTAGCCAAGATAGGTAACTAGGAAACACGACTAAACACCATCAAACATAAAATCCTTGTAGTGATATAAGAACTGATCTCAGCCAATTAAAATTATTAATAGAAAACAATACTTTAGTGTCAACCCCCAAGTACATCAACAGCATTTTCACTTCTGTAATCAGGATTGGGTTATGTTTCCTGACAGCCAAGTGAGAGGCAACCCAGATTGTAGCTTCTTGAACTTCTTCTCATTCAAAACCAGGTCACAACGCTACATGAATGAGGAGTGTACAGACACTCTTATGGGGGGGAGGCTGGATCACCAGTTGTGCATTGACTAACTATGGATCTTTTAAGAATGTTACTCCTTTCAAATGTTGGCCTTTTTATTGCTTCTCTTGCAATTGCAATGGGGACATTTAAGAACCTCACAAACTACTTTATCATATAATTAGTTTATCAGTAATTTTGGACCTCGTACATCAATCACTATAATGCGTAACCTCCACTGAGACACAAACCAGATGTGCATGCTTCTGCTTTCTTTATAGTACCTACAGTATCATTAGTGCCTGTGCTGCAGTTTAAATTGAATTCAGCAGAAAGCAATGGTCTTACCCCCCTGCAAGCCATCTGATAGTGCTGCAGGGATAAATCAACGTTATCATGATTGACGACTCGTGCTCTTTCTTACTCTTTCCTTCTTGCTGTATGGAAAAGGGTGCAGTGTGATTTGTGTTTGCAAAGAATGGGTTTAACTACTTAGGTATAAGGCAAAGATGCTGACTTTCAAGGTAAATGCTGGAAGGTGAGCATGTTGTGACAACAACATGGAGAGGCACGATGCTGAATGAAACAAACCAAACCCACCAGTAAAGGGCTTGCCAGCCCACCTCTTCCCCACACAGCCTGTGGTGGGGCTTTCCTTTTGAGCACGACTCAGCTCTGATGCCTGTGCAACCCAAGTAGGGAGAACATAGCTGCACCTGAGACTAGCTGGGAGATGTCCTTTTTCAGACACAACAGGAGTGGGGTCACCTGGGAATCCATAGGAAACACCAAAGTGTTAGATCATTGCATCCCGTGTATCCCACAGGTTTCAAAGTGAAGGTTTATGTGTATCTCCAGGGTTAGGCTAGGTCTTGGGGACAAAGGAGCTGAGCTCTGGCTGGGGCAGCGGCTCCATGTGATGACTATTAGTTGCTTCACAAACTAATACCTTGTGGGCACAGCCTTTTGGAGTTCTTTCATACTAAATTCTCCACGAAGTCAGGCTCTGAAAAATACAGAATCCAGCTTATGTGTGCATTGAAAATCCAAACAGATCATTATTTACACTACTTTTTCATTTTCCCAGTAATCCAGCCCTGGTTGGTAATAACTCCCAAAGGGCTGATTACACTGGCAAGATAGAGCAGCTCTCTGACCACACCTCTTGCCTGGGAAAATCTCTACACCAGGGCAAAAGGCAGCGGGTTTCCAGCAGAGCAAAATGGGAATTTCGGTCCACAATTGCCTGGAATTGATGGTTCTCACCTTCTCAGCACAACTAAGCTGAAAGAACATACCACAGAGCAAGGACTTGTCAGGCAGTTCATAGCATGCTTCCTTTCCAAAATTAAAACCTTGTTCTGATTGCAAGCAGACCTTTCACGAATATGTGGCTTCTCCTTCACTCCCGAGAGCAAGCCAGCAGATGCTTCGAGGTCCCTAAAGCATGAAACTCCCTGCTGCTCATCTGCATGTCTAGTGTACCAGGAGAAGAGTTCTTCCTCCAGGTGTGAAGTGTGTAAGGTATTACATTACAGCTGATTAAGTAGCCTCTGCTCCTGCTGTTAAACTTGCCTGGCAGAACATCCCAATATTTGCAGGCATCTTATGAGCACAGGATATTGCATGTGGGCTGTCTTATCACTATGCAAAAAGGCTGCTGAAAACATGAAATCAGGCACCCACACAAATCCAGTTGCACCTGGAAAGCTGAATGGTGTCATGGAGAGGAGTCCAACATGGTAAAATAAAACGCAGGCGTTAACTTAGCAAGTTCCAGTTTTATGATGCTTGTGTTTAAAATTGTACTCAAGTATCTCCCTGCAGTATCACTGAGGTTATAGCAGTATATTAGAGTGGGGAAAGTAGCGGTGGATGGATTCCTAATGGCAGAGCTTCAATATTACAGATGAAGCTGAGCAGGAGCTGGCCTGAAGAGCCAAGCTTTTATTAGTGCAAGAGCTGGGCACGATTCCTCAGGACCAGGCTGTTAGCGAGGACTTTGGGAAACTGTCTGCTTTCTTGTAAACTGAGTAGATTCGGAGCGGAAATCACTGGGACAAAAGAAGTGGAACTGTCTTTACAGCTCAGCAACACCTGCAGTTCAAGCACACAAAACTAAACGCCCAAGCACAAGAGGGACGTTACTGTGGTACTTCAGCATGGGTTTTAAAGACTTTCTGGAAGCTGCAAATGATATTAGCCACCAAGACTGTTTCCCTTAATATATATTAAAAGCTGGTTTATGTGGAAGGCCTTAGGTGTACTCAAGTTTCAAACGCCTGGGATGCTTTATTGCTTTACTGATCTAATAAGTGCAGGTGTTTCATAGTGAAAGCACAGGGGCAGTCAGGCTGGCTGTGGGCAGCAGTGAGTTGCACACATTTCTCCTTGTGTGAGTCAATGCCCACAAGCCCATTAAAGTGACAGGCCACTGGAGGTAACTGCGATTAGGTGGCAGCCGGGCTGGAAGGTGTGGGGTGATGCTGGTTTTAACCAATTCATACAGGTGATGGGATTTCTTCCGAAGATCAGCCACCTCCAGTTTTACCAGCGAGGGGGCAGGGGCGAGTGGAGGCGAGGACGTGGTGCCCGTGCCAGTCTTGGGGTGAAGTGGCTGGGTCCCACAGCTGGCTTTCACTGTGAGATGTGGCACAAGGTGCTGTGCCTGGCTGACACACGCTCCCGCTCACCGCAGCCAGCTCTCCCGGGGAACGTGCCATCTCTCTGTCTTTACCAAGATCAAATGGAGCTACTCAATCAGGGAATGCCATTATTGCCTCCACCATGCAATTTCCACTATCAATAATTCACTGTATTTGCTGCGCAGGCAGAAGGGGGAAACAAGACAGATTTTTGCCAGGGTGGACGGGAAAGCACCTCGCTGGCAGCCGGGCAGAGCCAAGCGGGGGGTTTCACCAGGCATCCCGCTGGCACTGCGGCTGCCCCGGGCTCGGTCGGCCAACTCTGGCCCGACGGGCGGCTGCAACTGTCGGTCCCTGCTGTCAGTCCCGGTCCTCGGCCGGGCAGAGCGGCCTCCGGGCACCTGGATTGAGCACCCGCGCCCGCTGCGCGCCTCCCGAAAGTCACCGGTGTAACGTTACCTGGGGCGCTCATTAATAAGCAATGGCTGTTATTATCTTGATTGCATTCTTAATAGGCAAACTACGGAGAGGTCAGCGCGGGAGCGATATTTAAATGGATCGGGCTTGCTTAATACCCGCCGGAGTAAACCAATATCCCGCGGCGGGCGGACCGACCTACTCCCCCCTCGCTCCCCTCTGCTCCCCGCCCGGCCCGGCCCCTCCGCGCCCTGCCTGCCGCTCGGGGGGCTCCGGAGGAGCGGGGGCCGGGCCGTGCGGGCGGGGCGGGGCGGGGGCGGCGGGGCCGGGGAGGCGGTGCGGAGGCTTTAAGCGGGGCAGCGCGGTGCCTGCGGCTGCCGCTGGCCAGAGACGCCCGGGCGGGCGAGGGGCGAAGCCGCTCCGCGGAGAGGCGGCGGGGCCGGGGCAGGAGGCTCCCGTTGGGCGGCGGGGGTGGGGGATCCGGCTCCGCTGCCCTCCCGCCCCTCATAAAGCTTTGATGAGACACTTGAGCTGCCGCCTGTGTTGCCGGGGCGGCAGGAGGCGGCCGGTGGGACTGGGCGCCCGGGAGAGGATGTGACTTCCCGGAGGGGACCCGGACAGGCTTTGTGTGGACGACGAGGTATGCGGCGCCTCGCCGGGAAACTTGAGGGACCGGGGGTGTGCCGCGGCTGCGAGGTTGAACGGGCGCAGGTCTGCGAGAGACGTCTGGAGAGCGGGAAGGGCGGCGGCAGGGCGGGGAGGACTGGGGCAGCCCCATGCCCCTTTTGTTCCCGCACCTGTCGGTCCGGCCGGTGTGTCCGGCGGGGCTTTTGCTGGGGCGGGCGGAGGCAGAAGCACTGTCCCGCGGTGCATGGCGACAGCGCGGGGCCAGGCGGCCGTTGGGCGCTAGCGGCGCTTCCCCGACGGCGGCGCGGGGCGAGGCGGAGCCGGGTGGGAGTGCGATGTCCGCGTGGCGGCGCCCTGCACGGGGTGCGGCCGGTGGCCGGCGGGCGGCGCCCCCTGGTGGCGGGCGCACGGCGAGCCGGCGGCCCCGGCTCCGTACCCTCCCGCCGCGGCGGGCAGGGGGCTGGGGGCTGGGACGGGCGGAGAGCCCAGGAGTGGCGGGGCCCCGTCGTGGGGCTAGCGCAGTGAGAGCCGGGCTGTGGTGGGCGGGGAGGTACTGGGGCTGGGCGCCGCCCCGAAGCTAGTGAGCGAGGTGCCGTCAGGGAGCGGAGTCATGCACTTGTTGAAGCTCAGCCGTCACTGGAATGTGAAGCACGTCGGGCACCCTTACCGGGATTCCGGTGCCATGGGGGCTTTGTCCTTTGCCTCTCACTACTTCCACCGGCCGCTGAACGCAAGGAGCCCACTGTGTGCGGCGGGGACGGGAAGGAACTGGGCGGCGAGAGCGGTGCCCGGTCCTGCTGGGTCTGCTTGTCGGTGCACGGGGAGGAGAGGGGAGAGGCTGGGACCTACCCACTGATTTTGGATTTCATCTTGGGGTGGAAAATATCCTCCAGCCAGGCAAGAGCTGGCGTTGGACGGCAACTTGGGCTGGCAAAGGTTTTGTTAATGCTTTGGTAGCCTTGTGCTGTCCCAGTGGATTATTTTTTCTGTTCGTGGGATGAAGAGCATAAGATGGTACAAGTGTGGGTCACGCTTGCTTTGCTGCTTCGTTTTTAAGAGGTGCTATTGGTATCTTGGTTTGTGCATGACGGTTAAAGTATGTACTTCTCCTTTGTTTGTTGCAGTTTGCTTCTCCGAGGTTATGACCGTTGTGAGATCAATAGTCATTGCTTATTTATATTTCTAGTAACGCGGTTCTAATGAATGCGAAGAATCTATCCCGGCGATCCTGCGTTTATAGGATGTATTTATGTTCTTCAGCGAGTGTTTCTGTAATCTTTAATTCATGGTGTGATGAGTACATAAAATGAACTTCCTCGCTTGGCTTCGGAAACGAGCGAAGGGCCAGGCAATCAGCTCGTGGGCAGCAGCAGCTTTCCTGTCGCGAAGCCGGAGTGCGGCTGTTGGGTAGCAGAAGTGAAGGGTCTGCTCGGTGTGTAGCTGGTGGGCTGTCCCAGATCAGAAAGTCGTCATACCCTCCTTTGTGTCAGGTAGTGCCTGGCTGTGATCAATGACTCCACGTGCAGAGCAGGAGTGCAGCCTGCGAGCACGTGGGTGAAAACTTGGCCCAGAGTTAGTCTAGGTATGGAACAACGTAAGCGGAGGGGACACTCTTGGCTCTATCCAGGCTGTGAATCCCGTGGTTTGGCATGCAAGAGGAGGCAGCAGCTGTCAGGGGGATGCTACGGCTCCGTGCGCGCAGAGCAGCAGGGTACTGGCTCTGTAAACAAACCCAGCGCAAGGGAATGGGAGAAGGCAAACTGTGACATTCTGCCTGCTCTGGGAGCAGCAGCAGAGAGTGCCGTCCTTCACCTGCAGCTCAGGGAGAGCTACAGCTCCGCTTCAGCTCTAAAATGCCTTGAAGGAGCTGGTAAACGTTTCAGCTATTGACTTAACATAACTACATACAGAAGCCGTTCCACAGGGCTCTGTAACTCACAACAATTTTCTGCTGTAGTACTACCACTTAATGTTCAGCTTCACTGAGCCTTGGCTGGGAAAACCCATCTGTAAGCAGCGTGCCTTCTGTTCATGTCACTAGTGCTCTGCTTTCTGGAGCTGCAGGCTGCATCCTGCCTTTGTATGGCTGTGGGTTCAGGACAAATAGGGTGAGAAGGATCAAGACCCCTTTATCGGAATAGTTCAGACATAACACTGGGGGGGGAAACGGGAAGGACTTTTATCATGGGGGGAGTAAGACTAAACTTAAACTTCCAACAGCATGCTTTTGGACACGGAGGCATTGTGTTGTAGCGTAGTGCTACGGGAGTACTACAGTGTGCTGGGATACTATGAAACGTAGTGCACAGATGCAAAGGGGTTTAAAAACTCATGGAAATGTGAAAGAATACAGTGGGAAATAAGGATCTGTGCTGTTTAAAAGCTTTGCACACAGTGACAGTGCTGAGCTCAAAGTAACTATACTTAAAAGTCCTTGCACTACCTGTAGCACTTTCTGCAACTGTTACTCTCCTGTTACAGCGAGGAAAACCCAAGGAGCTGCATGTTTAGCTCATCTCTGCTGAGGCGCAGATGTAAAAGCAGGTCAGGAGTAAATTGTGAGTAGGAGACCCTCTCATCCTTTCTATAGATAAGCCTCCGTGAAGGTGAGAATTCACTGAGTGAGCTGTGTAGTAGGTATGGTGGTATTATTAAAATATATATGTTTCCCATATCTGCCTTCCTGGTTTGTGTGAAATGCTGGAATGTTGTTCTAAGAATGTGCCCTGTGCCTACACTAGAAATCTCACGTTAGGCATTGTGTGAATTGGTGGAGGCTCCACTAGAAGAGGATATGTGCTTTTAATAGGTTAATTGCTAACTTGTCTTGACCTGTTTTCAAGCATGTGTTGTGAGCACTTGGTTCCTCCTAAACAGCAAAGAGGCTGCTTAATTAGGAAACTCTCAATCATTTGTTAGATCAGTTTGTAGGCTGGCAGGCCTGGTAACACTTAGCTGTGAGCACCCTTTAAAAGAAGCTTTTAAAAGCACTGAAGCTAAGCTTTGTGTATTGCAAAAATGGAGTGGTAACTCAAGGTACTGTCTTCAGTTCTGGCTAGGAAGGTGCTGTAACAACTCTTTTTTTTTTCCTCCTGGTACACCATTAGGAAGCAGTACAGATGTGTACTGAGCAAACTGGGATGGGGGTAGTAGGCTGTGCTCATTGTCTGTAAGGTCACAAATCTTCGTTTTCTTCTTCCTTGTCCATACCCATTGTTCAGACTGTAAGTTCTTTGGGGCAGAGATCATCTTGCCTGTCTTTATTTGTGGTACCTGACAAGGTCTTGTCATTAGTCTTGTGATGCAAACAACAAGGAACAGATTTCAGTGCACAGTGTGTGCAGGCAGTTCTGCCACGGTGCCTTAATCTCACATGCTACCAACATAAATCCTTGTGCTACTTGATTTGGAAACTCTAGAATATCCAAGAACAGAAGGGAAAAGTGCTTCTGTTTTGGAGATAGATGTGTGAGTTAGTAGGGCAACCATTACACTATGGCCTCTGCCCTCTGACGCAATCTTACTCTGACCACGTAGCTTGCAATTCTAGGCTTTGAGCAGTTGGGTGAGGAATGCTGTTTGCAGGAGTTGTCCACGCAGAACAGCACAGTAACATGCATGAAGTATAGGTGATCTATAGGGTCAGGCTTATGTTTTTCTCCCAGCCAACATTTAGGACTTAATACCAGGCAACCGGTGGAGTTCAATAGCTAAACCCAACAGTGGCAATGAACATGGAACAGTCTGAGATACTGGAGATGCTGTGGATTTGACTGAATGGCCAACAGTCTTATCACAAAAAAGCCAACCTGTTCTCAGGCACCATTTATGCCCTTTATAAATTGTGAATAGAGGGCTGGTTGGGATGGTGCACATTGTAATCCTTTAGTAACACTGATTCTAGTGGTAGCAGAATATCCCATTACAGCATGATTTAGGCAGCACAAATGGGTACAGCTGTCTGAAGAGGAGTACCATGGACAACCAGAGGAGGCAAAAGGATGCTTCATTTAGTGAATTTTCATGCCCCTAGTGACAGCTGCCATAAGGCTGTAGCAGTTGTATACTTTCCTTGGTAAGAAAATTGCATCTTTCAGAGAAGTCATTCTTTGAAACCACTTAATTAGGACAGTTATTTCTGGCCGTGGCATTTCTACAGAACAGAAGGCACGATTGTTCTTGTGTTTGTTTCTCTGAGTCCTTTGATCGACTAGAAGCTCTCGATGCTTCACGCTATAAATTACCTCAATACTTGGGCAGCTCAGTTCTTTTCTTGTGTACTTGGTTAGGAAAACGCAGGAATCCTTGTGACTCAGCTTCAGACTACTATAAATTATGAAGAAATGGGGGAGGGAGGGGTCACACTTCGAATTAGGAAAGGCAATTCTAGGAGGAGGGGAGGAATGCTGGTTGCTAAATTTGAGATCAGCATCTCTTGGTATCTCAAAATCTGAGCGGCTACCGCCACCTAGAGATGCACGAACCGAGCGTGCTGCTGTGGCTGGCTCTTGCGACTGGGGCTGCACAACTAAAACGAGTGAGGCTGTTGATCCCAGTCCTCCTTGCTCCACAGCAGTGAGTGCAGTGCATGCATGTGGGCTTTTTTTAACCCTCTGAGGAGGTACTTGCAAATTCTCTTTCTACCGATGCAGCTAACTGTTGCATGCCTTCTTTGTGTGGCTTAAACAGGTAAATTAGAAGCATTGCTGTCAGTAAATCGTTTGCTGACTGGATTTTAGACTACACTGAAAAGCTATTTCAAGTCAGTTTTTTACTAGCTTGTTACAGCTGTCAGTGAGACTTGACAGTGTGTCCAGAGCTTGCACCAAAACATGCGAGGTACAGAATCAGCCAGGGTTGGAAGGGACCACAAGGATCATCTAATTCCAACCCCCCTGCCATGGACAGGGACACCCTACCCTAGATCAGGTTGGCCAGAGCCTCATCCAGCCTGGCCTTAAACACCTCCTTTAAGAACAATTCCCGTAAGGATTTGAGTTGGGATGGGAGTGTTCCCCATCCCACCACTGAAGTCTACTTGGTGGGGACTGTCATTTAGTAGGTATTTGGTGGAAAAAGGGTATGTGAGAGAGTCATTGGCTACTGGAATGGGCTGCCCAGGGAGGTGGTGGAGTCGCCGTCCCTGGAGCTGTTCAAGGCAGGACTGGACGTGGCACTTGGTGCCATGGTCTAGCCTTGAGCTCTGTGGTAACGGCTTGGACTTGATGATCTGTGAGGTCTCTTCCAACCTTGGTGATACTGTGAGACTGTGAAATTCATTTAATAGATATTTGGTGGAAAAAAGGTATGTGGGGGAATGCTGATTTTCATAATATTGACTCAGCAGCCTTTAGTTTGGGGGAAATCCTGGATCCAGTGAAAGCAATTCCAAAATCAAGTATAAAAATTAAAGAGGGTCTGTAGATATTTGTGGCTGCCTCAGCTCTAACAATGCAAAATACACTTTTTATATCAGCCCCTTGGTTCTTAGGATGCTGATATTTTCCTGGGGAAGTGGAGGAGCTGAGATACAGGGATATTTACCACTCAAGTCAGGAGGCAACTGCAAACTTTATGCCAGATCAGGGTGTATGAGAGAGCTATTGCCACAGTATCAGAGTATCACCAAGGTTGGAAGAGACCTCACAGATCATCAAGTCCAAGCTGTTACCACAGAGCTCAAGGCTAGACCATGGCACCAAGTGCCACGTCCAATCCGGCCTTGAACAGCTCCAGGGATGGCGACTCCACCACCTCCCTGGGCAGCCCATTCCAGTCCCAAAGGAGTGTTTGAAAAACTACCCTTAGCTCACCTGGAATTCCACATCCTGACATCAGCTTTGCTAAGAGGTGCAGTGGGCTACAGGTGGGCTTGGAGTTCTTTGCAAGGATGTAGCACAGCAGGAAGAGTCTGGAAAAATATCAGACTAAGCAAAGTCTTCAGCAAAATGCTGTTATATGCTTTTTATTGAATCAGCATGCAAAAGTCTTGGAGCATGTTGCTCTAGTTAAGGCTGTAACAATAAGAACAGGACTAAGTCCCTTTTTTTTTTCCCCTCCTCCTAGAATCCTGTAGTACATATAAAAGAGTTAAGCTTAATCTTGTGCCAATTCTAGTGCATGTTGTGCATTATCTGATGTGATCAAAACACTGCTTTCTTTAAACATAGCAGCTCCTGGAGAAATGCAATTTTGTCTAGATTAAGGAATTAAAGGTTATGATCTCTGGATTCCTTAGTCCGTTATGCCATTTAACTTTCTAAGCTTGGTGCGACGTTTAGTATCCATATGGTTTAGTTTACCCTTCTTTACACTGGCTGGGGTACTTTCAGTGAGTGCTCAGCACTTGATATACTGAGATGAAAAGAAATGAATTCTGAACTTTATTCAATGGCTGGATTAGTAAGCAAAGCAACCCTTCCCCCCACCTTAGTCATAGATGTCACTGCACCACAGAAGTGAATCGACAGTGCTGGGATCAGCCACGGGACTCGTTTTGCAGTATTTCTGGCTAATTGTGCCTGCTGGCTGCCTTATTAAGACTTGGATCTTCACTTGTTATTTACATTCCTTTTGAGTTGATAAACCAGTTTAACTGAGCTGTAAAGGCAAGGAGAGAAATGCTATTTGATAGAATTTGTTCTGAAAGCCAGTGTGAGTCTAAGGGGGAAGCAAAGCCACTAACAAGTTCAAGCTGGCAAGGGTAACAATCAGAACCCATGCCAGGAAACTGTGGTGAAGGATGAATTCACTGCTGAAGATCATGACTGCCCTTTATCTTTGTAATGGGTTGAACCAGAGCTAGAAATAAACATATTAGGTATTCTTCCAGATGTAAATGTTAGAGGTTATGTCACTGTCATGACTTGGTTGTTATTAGCAGCTAATGTCCTACAGACTTTGAAGAGGGAGGCAGAAAAGAATCATAGAACCACTGAGGTTGGAAAAGCCCTCTAAGGTCATCCAATCCAACAATCAGCCCAACACCACCATGCCCCCTAAACCACATCTTGAAGTACCATGTCTACATGTGTTTTGAACACCTCCAGGGATGGTCCTCCCTGAGCAGCCTATTCCAATGCCTGACCACTCTTCCAGTAAAGTAATTCTTTCCTAATATCCAGTCAAAGCCTCCCAATGGACAAGAGGAAATGGCTTCAAGTTGCCCTCTTGCTAGTTCCTTGTGTACTGAATGTTTCAGGTCTTATTAGAACAGCAGAGTACTTACTGGTATGTAAGTAAGTGTCCAGAGAAGGGCAATGAGGCTGGGGAGAGGCCTCGAGCACAGCCCTACGAGGAGAGGCTGAGGGAGCTGGGATTGTTTAGCCTGGAGAAGAGGAGGCTCAGGGCAGACCTTATTGCTGTCTACAGCTACCTGAGGGGTGGTTGTAGCCAGGAGGAGGTTGCTCTCTTCTCTCAGGCAGCCAGCACCAGAACAAGAGGACACAGCCTCAAGCTGAGCCAGGGGAAATTTAGGCTTGAGGTGAGGAGAAAGTTCTTCAGTGAGAGAGTCATTGGCTACTGGAATGGGCTGCCCAGGGAGGTGGTGGAGTCGCCGTCCCTGGAGCTGTTCAAGGCAGGATTGGACGTGGCACTTGGTGCCATGGTCTAGCCTTGAGCTCTGTGGTAACAGCTTGGACTTGATGATCTATGAGGTCTCTTCCAACCTTGGTGATACTGTGGTATGGCATTGACAAGTTGCTGCCAAAGAAATGGTGCAAAGAGAGCAAGAAGGTGCTTATTTGTATCTTCTAGCAGAAATACAAACTTTGTGTAAGGAATAGCAAAAAAAATGCCTGAAAATGAGTTTTCCTCTTGCAAGATAATGATTTGCACCTCAACTTGAAGAACAAAGCTGCCTTCCTTGGAAGACTCATTTTTAAGTCCTTTACCATCTGATTTTTGCCCAAATGATTAATTTCTACTGCCCCTTGTGCAAAACTTATTTGCCCATTGTAACTGTAAAAGTAGCAGGAATGTAAACAACAAACAAGGATGTTGCAAAAGGATAAGTGAGTCAATTCTACAGGCCTCCATTTTGGGGGGAAGGCAGAAGCAACATTTAAGCAGAAACTTAGAGGCCTAAGCCTCCAAAGAGGTCTACCTCTGGGGTTGGTTAGCCTGGAGAAGAGGAGAGTCAAAGATGACCTCATTGCTGTCTGCAACTACCTGAAGGCTGTAGCCAAGTGGGGTTGGTCTCTTCTCCCAGGCAAGCAGCAACAGAACAAGGGGACACAGTCTCAAGTTGTGCTAGGGGAAGTCTAGCCTGGATGTTAGGAGGAAGTTCTTCACTGAGAGAGTGATTTGCCCTTGGAATGTGCTGCCCAGGGAGGTGGTGGAGTCACCATCCCTGGAGGTGTTCAGGAAAAGACTCAATGAGGCACTTAGAGCCGTGGTCTGGTTGACTGGCTAGGGCTGGGTGCTAGGTTGAACTGGATGATCTTGGAGGTCTCTTCCAACCTGGTTGATTCTATGAAACACCAGACATAATTTCCCCTGCCTATATGCTAATTCCCTCATGCTAACAGGAGGACAGACATGCAATGAGAGATAGAAAGCATAATAACAAACTTCGTTTTCTACTCTGAATTAAACACTTCGGAGGAAGACTTCAGTTGCAAAGCACCACCAGATCTGTTTGTACTCAAGCTGGGCAGCAGGGGAGCTGCTGGTATTCTGCTTATCTTGTAATCAATCATTCTCTGTCACACTTAAAACATGACCCATAGTATTTCTGTGGACAGTCCTGAGCCATTTGTAACTGAAACAGAAGATGCATGTCCGGAGATGCTTTTTTTTTTGGGGGGGGAAGGATGACCAGAACTTCAGTCCTCTTTTTTTCTTGTTTTGATGTGGATAGTGCTTTCCTCATCTCTTCTAAGCACTGGACATCCATACTATGAGCAGGCATAGTCTTGCTCTTCTCCATTTTATAGAGGTTAAGGCTGACCTTTGGTCCCTGTCAGGCTGCCTGGTTTGTGTTGGCAGGGCTGCTAAATGCCTACTTGTTCAGCAGTAGTCCTCAGTGGGAATAGGCCTTTCCTGGATTTCATAGAAAATTTGCTGTGGGTAAAAGCAGCCTCTGGATGAGAGAGGAAGTTGTATTGCATTTCAAATCAAACCTCTTGGAGGTTTTACTGGCAAAGAGTGCTTCTATTTTAACACTAGTTTTGCTTTTCTTCTTGTTCTTTGTTACATAATCGTTGTGCCCACAAATCAGAAGCATGAGGCTAAAAGCTGAAGAATGAAGGAAGAAATAAAAAGCCATATGGCAATAGCAGGAGGTCCTGCCACCCCACCTTAGGCTGGTGACAACATGCCCTACATTTAACCTACAGTCAGGAACTAATTAACAACACAGATGGAAGTGAGCTAGCATATGTATTCAAAATAATACCCCTAAGGTTTTAATCAGCTGCCCTGCCTCTTTCTAGGTTAGACATCCAAGTTACCATAGAGAGATTTGCTAACTACATGGATGGTACTCATGGCTAAGGCAGCTTTGTGTGGTGGCTGAAGAGGGAGACTGGGAGCAGGAGCTCTCCTGTTCTCCTCTGGTTCAGCAGCGACTTGATGGGTAGTCTGGGTAAGTTGTCTAAATATCTTTATGAGCTTTGCCCTACCCAGAAGGCTGAGTATGTTGAGATTCAATGTTTGCAAAGCACTTTGGAAGCTTTGATGTTGTGTCCTCCAAGAAATGTGAAACAGGTGGAGAATCACAGCAGCGCAAGCACCAGGTCTCTCTCTCTCAGTTCTTGCAACTGCTGAGTGGTTTTCACCTCTCAGGAACTACCAATCATCTCTGATAAGACAGCTCTGCTTTTGCTGCTGAATAGGATGGTGCCTTCTAGATAATCTATTGTGTTGTGCAGATTTGGGAGAGGGAGGGCACTTGCCTGTTTCCAGCAGCCTAATGGAGTAATTTAAATTCTCCTCGCTTTAACTTTCTCTTTCCTGCCCCCACCCTATTTGAAGAGAAGCTCTCCTTCCCTGCAGGCCAGGAGGCTCTGCTTATGCGAAGGGACAGCTATTGACAGTTTTTGAGAGCAGTGTTTATTTAATGACTGAAATCCCATATACAGACCTACCCTTTGGAGCTTAAGGGCTCTTGCAGGGAGAGCAGTCTGCTGGCAGCAAAGCCACTCTCTTCAGCAGGGGGGTGCGTGCATGAAACAAGAAACCCAAGTGTGGAGCGGAGGAAAGTTAGGTGGCGTTGGGCTGGATTTTGCATACTTCTGTTTATAGGCATGTCTGGGCTATTTGTGTGCTTATACCGGTGGGGGAAGGGAGGAGCTAGTCTGCACACCTAGAAAGCTTTTTCCTTTCCTCTCCAAAGAGTAATTATTACCAAACATGCTAGTATCCCTCAGGAGTCTTGAATGTGAGGAAGCTCTTGCGCTGAAACCTGTCACATTTTGTTCTATAGCTAATATCTATCAGTTTAGAGATTGGCTCCATCTGATTTTATCATCACATATGTACCAGGCCACCTTTGCAGCTGGTATAAGCTTAAGAGTTTACACCAGTTGGTGACTCTGTTCAGCAGGACTGGGTCTGCAGGCACATAGTGCTTCAATGAACCTCAATAGTCTTTGTCGAAAAGAGTTCCTGTGATACCACTCTAGTCTGAAAAGTCATGAGCCAGGTAAAGTTCATTTTTAGCTGGGGAGAGGAAGGACCCAATAGCCATGTGATTCACAAGAATCACAGTGTAATACTGCTTTGTGGTAGGAATTGCACCACCATACAACTGGGAGAAGGCAGCAGCTTGATAAGTTAAATTTTCCTGCAAGGCTGTGGGTTTGTCTTTGTTCTGTGAAATCTTTGTACCTTGAGAGCTGTACAACTACTGAATTCTGGTTTCAGACACTTGCATCTTTACTGGATATACCTCCTCACCTCTTCTAGTAGTTCCAAACAGTTTTCCTCTGTGTGGCTTGTGAAATGAAAGCATCAGCACGCAGCATTTTAAGTCTGTAAGCCCTTACAATGCTGTTTGCCTAACTAAGGATGGAGGAGAGAGAGCTTATTTGGGTGGGTCTCAGCTTCTTGCATGCCAGTTACAACACAGGACCGTGGCAACAGTCTTATCTACAAAACTTTTATCCCTGTATTGAATCCAGCTGAAGTTTGCCCTCAATTTTTTTTTTTTTTTAATATGGATTAGGGATAGAGAACCAAGCACAGAATTAGCCAAAGTCTTGTTTTGACATGAAACCACTTAGGTGAGGGGGGGTGGGGGGGAAGCTGAAAACCACAGTGCTTTGAAATCTGTGATGCACTGCATTGTCATAGGGAAATACCAGTCAAAGACCACTTCTTGACAGGGTATTTTCAGTACAGATGTGCTAACATATTAACCTAGTTCTGCAGCACTGTTGTGTCCAAAGATAAAGCTGCTGCCACAGCAGGACACATGCAGGGCTGGCTGCCCACTGAGATGGCTTAGATTCCTAATGAGTCTTATGATTTTTCTATGCAAATTGCTCATTATTCCATCAGTGCAGCTTGAGGTGACTTTGCAAACTTACAGGTAGGTGCTCTTGGTCTGGTTGTTCCCATGCAGCTTTGGACTTGAGTGCTCCCAGAAGCTGCTTTGATGCCTCCGTGTGTAAGCCTTTATCCCTTGCCCTCTCAATGCAAAGTATTTCCATGGAGATCTCATGCTAACAACCGGACTGAGCATGTGTGAGGAGCGATGTGCACACGAGGGCACGCAGCCAAAAGATGACTGATAACTCCACTGGCAGATGCAGGCATATTGCTAATACCTGTCAGGGCTCTGACAACAGGCATTTCCAGTTTCTGGTTCACACACATCACAATGTACTGATCTGCTTCGTTTCAAGGACTGACTATGGCTAACAGCAAGGTATTCTTTTACAGCAATGCCACACACAGGCAGGGTCCCAGCAAAGGTAAGAGTCTTGCAACAAAGGGGTGTACATAGCCCTTGCTTTCCTCCCTTACCCTAGAGAAAGCACTGCCTGCCCAAGTCCATGGGTAACTGCTCCATCTGATGCTTGTGCTTTTTAACCATTGGTTTTCCTTGGCAAAGCTTCACTTAGTTCATTATGAGTGCATAATGTTCTATAGGTTCTGGGAAGCTTGGCTCTTACAGAAGAACTGATGGGTGTGTGGGACGTTTTACATGCTGTTCAATAGTTCCTAGGCACTTGTAAGATCCAAGCTCAACTGGTACAGCAGCTTCTGGGCTGTTCCAGGGCTGCTGGACACATGTCACAGTGCAAGGGATCCAACTCATGCTAGTTTGCATGCAACATACTCCATTCTGTTCCTGCTCTTGGCTGCCAATTATCCTTGAGTTCAGTGGGAGCTTCATGTGTGTACTTGGCAGAACAGCTTAGTCCTGTGATAATTCAGCACAGTATTTCATACCAAAGGACCTTAGTGAAATGGAAGACAAGCCACAGATGCTGCTCAAAGTTCTGAGGTTCTGCTCTAATGTTCTTCTGTGCACAGGTTGAATTAGCATTATGTAAAGCTCTCATGGCTCTCAAAGCCAATTATTTCAGAGAACTGTCTAATTATCTGCTCCCACAGAGGAACCAGACAGTACCTTGGCACAGAGTATTTCATGGAATGGTTCTGTGGTTGTTTTGCTTGTGTTGTGGTGGGGTTAGGTAGCCTGTTCTGTAGGTGAGCTTTCCTTTCCCACAGATTGCATGTTACTTCTGAATGGCTGCAGTAATGGCATGAATGTATCTCTACATGAACCTTAAGACAGATTAATGTAGTTTTCTAAGCCCAAAGTCAGTTTTGAAATCGGAACTTGCTAATGGCTAGGATTCAGGGTTAGAAGTCATGTACTGTACAGCGTTTCTGGTATGGCAGCAGGAGTGTAGCATATATATAGGCTTCAAGGAGATCTTAGAGTGGCTTTCCAGTATCTGAAGGGAGCCTACAGGAAGGCTGGGGAGGGACTATTGACAAGGTCTGGGAATGTCAGGACGAGGGGGAATGGGTTTGAACTGGCAGAGGGGAGATTTAGACTGGATGTTAGGAGGAAGTTCTTTACAGTGAGGGTGGTGAGACACTGGCACAGGTTGCCCAGGGAGGTTGTGGATGCTTCCTCCCTGGAGGTGTTTAAGGCCAGGCTGGATGAGGCCTTGAGCAACCTGCTCTAGTGGGAGGTGTCCCTGCCTATGGCAGGGGGTTGGAGCTGGATGATCCTTGAGGTCCCTTCCAACCTAAACCATTCTATGATATTACCGTGGTGTCCATGGCACTCCTGAGCAATACTAAAGCTGCTGGTAACGTTTTTATTGAAGGAGGACTTGCACTGCATACCCTGGGATTTCAACAGGAAACTTTAGCGAAAGCTGTGGCAAAACACAGTGTGTTTTGTATGTACAGTGTGTAGTGACATATACCACAGGAGCACCCTTCTTTGTTTGCAGCAGGGATCACAACCCCCCCGTGCAGTCCGAGGGCCCCGTGTGCAGGATGCTGCCTGAACAGCTGGAAAGGCAGTATGTGTGTCACTGGCTCAGCACTCAGTTCCCATTGTCAAAGTATAAAAATAGTGCACATCTGTTCTTTTCCATGAGTGGTGTTTCTCTGAAAGCTCTGATACCATCTGTGAGTCTGGCCTGCTATTCTTCACTTGTGCCTACTGCCAAAACTCATCCCGCCTGTTTCCTGCTATGGGCAGAATGGGTCTGAGATTCATCTGATAGAAATCCTACTGGGAACTCCTTGTAGTCCTGCACTTGGCCAATTTAAGTGTAAGTGTGCGTGTAATGAGAAGGCTGCCTGGTCCATGCCCATTAGAGCAGCTGAATTCTCTCACTCAGAGCTTTGAAGCAATTGTGGCCTTTGCGTGGCTGTCGGAGCGTCCAGAAAGGTATGATGAAAGCTTGTGGGAAACTCTGATGCACAACTCTGGGGAGGATCAGGACTGTAATGTCGTGGCATTGTTATTTTGCCATTATTTTCTCTGGCGTTTTGCCCACCTCTGCTTGGGTTTTGTCTGCATTGGGGAGGGTCCAATAAAACCTTGGAAACCCACAAAACCCTTTGTAGTGCTTTAGACAGATGTGTCCTTCTCTGGAACCGCTGTAGCACTGGCGTTTCTTTGCTCTCAGCTGTACCATAGGCAATATTTAGCAACAGAAGATGAAAGCAAATTTCTCATCTTAAAAGTTGTCATTTTCAAACCAGTTAGAATATCACAGTCTCACAGTATTACCAAGGTTGGAAGAGACCTCACAGATCATCAAGTCCAAGCCGTTACCACAGAGCTCAAGACTAGACCATGGCACCAAGTGCCACGTCCAATCCTGCCTTGAACAGCTCCAGGGACGGCGACTCCACCACCTCCCTGGGCAGCCCATTCCAGTAGCCAATGACTCTCTCAGTGAAGAACTTTCTCCTCACCTCAAGCCTAAATTTCCCCTGGCGCAGCTTGAGGCTGTGTCCTCTTGTTCTGGTGCTGGCTGCCTGAGAGAAGAGAGCAACCTCCTCCTGGCTACAACCACCCCTCAGGTAGTTGTAGACAGCAATAAGGTCTGCCCTGAGCCTCCTCTTCTCCAGGCTAAACAATCCCAGCTCCCTCAGCCTCTCCTCGTAGGGCTGTGCTCGAGGCCTCTCCCCAGCCTCGTTGCCCTTCTCTGGACACGTTCAAGCATCTCAATGTCCCTCTTAAACTGGGGGGCCCAGAACTGGACACAGTACTCAAGGTGTGGTCTAACCAGTGCAGAGTACAGGGGCAGAATGACCTCCCTGCTCCTGCTGGCCACACCATTCCTGATGCAGGCCAGGATGCCATTGGCTCTCTTGGCCACCTGGGCACACTGCTGGCTCATGTTCAGGTGGGTATCAATCAGCACCCCCAGATCCCTTTCTGTTTGGCTGCTGTCAGCCACTCCAACCCCAGCCTGTAGCTCTGCATGGGGTTGTTGTGGCCAAAGTGCAGCCCCTGGCACTTGGACTTATTGAATGCCATCCCCTTGGACTCTGCCCATCTGTCCAGGTGGTCGAGGTCCCGCTGCAGAGCCCTTCTGCCCTCCAGCCCAGCCACATCTGCCCCCAGCTTGGCGTCATTAGACAATAGAATCAACCAGGTTGGAAGAGACCTCCAAGATCATCCAGTCCAACCTAGCACCCAGCCCTGTCCAATCAACTAGACCATGGCACTAAGTGCCTCATCCAGGCTTTTCTTGAACACCTCCAGGGATGGTGACTCCACCACCTTTCTGGGCAGCCCGTTCCAATGCCAATCACTCTGTCTGGGAAGAACTTCCTCCTAACATCCAGTTGTGAATTTGCTTGCTATTTCTCTTAGTCCTCAAAATGGTTCTTAGTCTCTGACATCTCTGGCATTTATGGCTAAGCACATTTTTATAACCTTGGCGGGGGGGGGAAATGAAACTCCCTGAACCCAAACCCAAGCCAAACAAGACAAGAATAAAAATAAAAGGGGTTTCTTCTTCCTGATGTGAAGCACAAACTTCCAAGAACACTAATTGGGTGTGGGGGTGTTGGAGTGGGCAGGAGGGCCCTTTATTTTCAGTAATAAAAAGTAATTATAGGGCATGCTGCATAAATAGCCTGGAGGATCACCAGAGTGTGTCAGACATCCAGTAGTGCATGTGTTAAAGGCTAATACTGTTTTCTTCTCGGTAGGTTTAGGCTTTGCAGATCATGTGCCGACACGCATCCCGGGCTGGGTCTCTGTTCGCGCACTCTGGCGGTGATGCACAGGGCAGGGACTCGTGCCTGTGCCATTCAGTAGTAGTTAGTAAACTGAACTTCTGTGTGAAGGGCATCAAGTCAGTCATCAGCAACTTTGCAGATGACACCAAGCTGGGGGCAGATGTGGCTGGGCTGGAGGGCAGAAGGGCTCTGCAGTGGGACCTTGACCACCTGGACAGATGGGCAGAGTCCAATGGGATGGCATTCAATGAGTCCAAGTGCCATGGGCTGCACTTTGGCCACAACAACCCCATGCAGAGATACAGGCTGGAGTTGGAGTGGCTGAGAGCAGCCAAATAGAAAGGGATCTGGGGGTGCTGATCGATACCTGCCTGAACATGAGCCAGCAGTGTGCCCAGGTGGCCAAGAGAGCCAATGGCATCCTGGCCTGCATCAGGAATGGTGTGGCCAGCAGGAGCAGGGAGGTCATTCTGCCCCTGTNGGAGAAAGTCCTTCACTGAGAGAGTCATTGGCTACTGGAATGGGCTGCCCAGGGAGGTGGTGGAGTCGCCGTCCCTGGAGCTGTTCAAGGCAGGATTGGACGTGGCACTTGGTGCCATGGTCTAGCCTTGAGCTCTGTGGTAACGGCTTGGACTTGATGATCTGTGAGGTCTCTTCCAACCTTGGTGATACTGTGAGACTGTGAAAAAGTCAAGGCAGAAGATGAATGTCGCCTTGCTGCTGATTTTGTCTTCCGCCACGCGCTCCTCTCTGGAGATTAAAGCAGTATGAATCTATTCACTGCTGAAAGTTATTTCAACTTCCAGGGCACACATCAGGATGCAGAAAAGCAACTACGTGCTCAAGGCTCTTTGGCAGGTCTCTCTGCTGGAAACACAACCTGTTAAGCTGCTAGGTTTCTGCTGAAAAGAACTGAAAATGAGGAAATAAAACAATTAAGTGGTGGATCCTCATTAGATGCAGATAGTCAGATAAATAGTCTAGCTGGGTAATTGACTGCATATGTAAACTAGCTGGAGGTAATTGACATGACCTTCATTTAATGAGCCTCCTTCCTGTTAGTGGAGACGAATGCCTCAATTGTGTGCCCTTATTCTAGCTGTAATTGTGTGGACTTCGTTGAAGTACAAACTAGGTCATGTCTTCCTAAGATCTGGCCCATGGTAGGTGACCTCTTTTCATCGCTTCAGCTACAGGAGAGATGTTCTTGCAGCCATGAGAATGGATGGCACTGGGGAAGCTGATCTACAATATCTGAATGTATGTCTTGTGTGACCTGAGGGAGTAGTTCCAGGCTCAGTCTCAAGGTGGATAACATATATCTGCCATGGAAGTTTGTGGGAGTTAACATTCTACGGGACAGCAACTGAGCTGAGGTTGCCTCTCCTAGAGAAGTCTTTGAAGTGAACAGGAGTCTGAAGGGCTATAGCCTTTAGTTACTGTTTTTAGAAGGTAGGGAGTAAAGACCTGTACCTCCTACAGCTAAGAAGGGAAGGGATGAATGTGTAATAGGACTACAAACTGAGGCTGCAATATCATTGCTTTTCTTTTGTACTTTTCTGCCTGCACACCTGGCTACAAGTGGCCACAGCAACTCTGCTTTGTCTGCTGTTCAGCTGTACAGATGCCCTCAGAACATGCAGTATCAGAAAAGCTACTCCAGCTCTGATGAGCCACCATGGGAAACAGCTGCTCAGTCTGCCAGGGTACCATCAGCTGTAGCTGTGTCTAGGAATGCTGGAGCATCTCCATGCAAGGCCTCATGGTGGTGAATATGCCCAGCATGGGAAGGGCTGGTAGTGTGCTGGGAAAACAGGAAGGTAGAGCTTTGTCCCATGTCCCTGCCTGGGTTCTGCTTCCATGTGGAGTGGCACAGCAGCTGACTCGTATGATCAGAAGGGTGTACACAACCTGTTAGTGTTTGGGGTTTACAGGGCACTTAACACAACAGAGCAAGCAGTGAATCAGTGAAAGCTTAATAGTTAGAAAGCATGGGAGAAGGACTGGAAGCTGTCATCCAGACTCTTTCCAGTGACCACCTTGGTGCTAGATAGGGATATTCTACCTCACTAAAAGAGATGAGCCATGTGTTTGCTTTCCTCTGCCCTGGTAAGACCTCTCCTGCAGTACTGCTTCCAGCTCTGGAGCCCTCAACACAGAAAGGACATGAACCTCATGGAGCAGGTCCAGAGAAGGGTCATGAAAAGGACTGTGCAGAGCTGTAGCACCTCTGCTATGAGCACAGGCTGAGGGAGCAGGGGTTGTTCAGCCTGGAGAAGGGAAGGCTCCAGGGAGACCTAAGCACATCCTTCCAGTACCTGAAGGGGGCTACAAATGGCTGCAGATGTTTGCAAAGACCTGGAGTGGCAGGAGGAGGGCAATAGTTTGAAATGAGAGAAGAGCAGATTTAGACTGGATGTTAGGAACAAGTTCCCCACCATGAAAGTGGTGGAGCACTGCAACAGGTTGCCCATCAGGTAGTTGAGGCCACGTCTCTGGAGATATTCAGGGTCAGGCTTGATAAAGCTCTGAGCAACCTGCTCAACCAAAGGATGTCTCTGCCGACTGCAGGGGGATTGGACTAGATAACCTTTGGAGGTCTCTTCCAAAGCAAACCATTCTCTGATTTGTAAGTCACTTCAGCAGCCCCTGAAAGGTTTTGGTTTCCTACCCATGAAGTGATATTTAAATCTTACTCTAGCATGTTAAACTAGGAGTTTTTGAGCAGCTGCTGCTAGAAACTGCTGTGGCTTCTAAAATGAAGAGACCTCCTAGGTGTTAAGATATTACTTCCTCATATTAAATCACTCGATATCACTTTGCTGCCAAAGACAAGGGCTGTGTGTGGTGTTCAAGGCCTGTCAAGATACAGGAATCTTTTCACATTCTGCTTGCACAGCTCAGCTTAGTCTGAGATTCACTCATGAAGGAGGAGTTACTTGATCTGTGTCTGCTAGCAATATTCCATGTGTCTGCACTACTAAAGCTTACTTTGACATACTCTTCTACTGTTACAGGAGGATGAGAGGTGGCTTTGGGGGTGGGGGGAGGTGCCCCAGTTTGTTGTCTATTATCTGTGTGTTATGTGGATGATGGCAGTCTTAAGAGTTGTTGGTTTTCAAAGCCTTGTTGTACATTTTTTTGGTACTCCAGATAAAAGCAGCAGTTGTGTGTCATCGGATGGGATGTAAATTGATCAAACCTGACAGCAATTTCCTTCTCCCCCCGCCCCTCATTATTTGGAAGGCAAAATTGATTAAGGATGGATGAATTTAACATGAGACAAAAGTACTGTTTGATCTGGTGACCAAGCAGACATTGGCAGAGCAAGGGGACACAGTCTCAAGTTGTGCCAGGGCAGGTCTAGGCTGGATATTAGGAGGAAGTTGTTGGCAGAGAGAGTGATTGGCATTGGAACGGGCTGCCCAGGGACGTGGTGGAGTTGCTGTGCCTGGAAGTGTTCAAGCAAAGACTGGATGAGGCACTTAGTGCCATGGTCTGGTTGGTTGGACAGGACTGGGTGCTAGGTTGGACTGAATGATTTTGGAGGTCTCTTCCAACCTGCTTGATTCTGTGATTGTATAGTTTCACATTCCCCCAAGTTCATTGCTATCATGAGATGTAAACAGCCCAATGACAACGGTGGATGTGGCCTGGTCCTGGAAGCCTTCTATGCTTTGTTCACTTAACTTGAAAGGCAGAGTCCAACTGTTACACTCAGCTGATGGGTGTAAGCTTCTCTTTTATTTTGTGCCTCTTGCCTTGTGTCCTTTCTCTTTTACACTGGGGGGCCCTTTGGTGAGCTATGGGCACAGACTGCGTCTGCCCTCCAGACTGCAGCTGAGATGTTGGCTGGGACCTCTGGGCACTACTCTAATAAAAATAACAGGAATTTGATTAGGAGCCAGGAGATCTGTGTTCTGTTCACTGCTCTGGTGGTCAGTGTGATGTGGGTGTTTGGCTGCCTTTTTTTTTTTTGTCTTTTTTAAGTTTTATATAGAACAATTCTGGAGATATTCAAGAACCCTCCTGGATGCATTCTTGTGTGATCTGGTATAGGTGATTCTGCTCTGGCAGGGGGGTTGGATTAGGACCCTTCCAGCCCCTAACTTTCTATGATTCTGTGAATTCTCAGAAGAGAGAGTGTGTGAATATTGTTGGTTTTGTTGCCTGTTCCACTGTCTCCCTTTGTATGCTTGCTGAGCCACTCCTCCTCCCTCTTGTCTTGTCTCTCCTTGTTTGATAAGGGAAGACTGATAACCTTCTTCCTTCTGTTGTAAATCATCTCTAGTGTCTCTCTCCCTCCCCTTTGAGGCAGAAATCTGGTATTACTCTCTGTAGAATGTTTTTAAAGATCCTGGGAGGGAAAAAAAATCTGCAAAATATTAATGTTCTGCATGGTTGGAGAAAACACTGTGTTCCTGTGAGTCACAGATGTCAGGTTTGCTTAACTGGAATGAATCTACGCCACAATAACACTTCTAAACAGGAAGAGAGGTGGAAGAATGAAGGAAGAGTTGTGTTGGGGTAGAGAGGATTCTTAGCCAGAATCTTGTTTAGTGGGAGGCTGAGGGTGAGGAGGGCATGAACACGAACCCAAACACTTTCCACTCCCCCCCCTACTTCATTAAGTAAACGGAGGCCTACATTTTGGGCACTGCTGCTCTGGTACATGTTTCCTTTTATTTGTGTGTTTTATGATAGATTGTCTTTCCATGGTCAAGTCTGAAGAGTTTCCCACAGCATATTTGCAGGAGATGAAGTAAGGCTTTTTACATAGCAGCCTGTTGGCAAACAGAAGTAGCAGTTACTCCAGTGAGCACTGCCAAGTATGAGGTACTTCCGAATGAACTTCAAAAGCTCTGAAACAAGCATTAGCTGCTGCCTCAAAAATGTGAACGATGCCATTGCTTTCTAGCAAGCAGGGCTGGTGAGAGCAGGGATGGGAAGGAGGGAAAATAACAATTGGACGTGATGGATGTTGTAGTAGCACTTGGGATCAGACAGAACGCGTAGCTCTCTGTCACTGTAGGGCTTGGGGGGGTTCTTGGAATAGTACCTAAAGTGCATGCTCGTCACTTGAAGAGTATCCATTCCTGCATCAGGAATGGTGTGGCCAGCAGGAGCAGGGAGAGGTCATTCTGCCCCTGTACTCTGCACTGGTTAGACCACACCTTGAGTACTGTGTCCAGTTCTGGGCCCCCCAGTTCAAGAGGGACATTGAGATGCTTGAACGTGTCCAGAGAAGGGCAACGAGGCTGGGGAGAGGCCTCGAGCACAGCCCTATGAGAAGAGGCTGAGGGAGCTGGGATTGTTTAGCCTGGAGAAGAGGAGGCTCAGGGCAGACCTTATTGCTGTCTACAGCTACCTGAGAGGTGGTTGTAGCCAGGAGGAGGTTGCTCTCTTCTCTCAGGCAGCCAGCACCAGAACAAGAGGACACAGCCTCAAGCTGCTCCAGGGGAAATTTAGGCTTGAGGTGAGGAGAAAGTTCTTCCCTGAGAGAGTCATTGGCTACTGGAATGGGCTGCCCAGGGAGGTGGTGGAGTCGCCGTCCCTGGAGCTGTTCAAGGCAGGATTGGACGTGGCACTTGGTGCCATGGTCTAGCCTTGAGCTCTGTGGTAACGGCTTGGACTTGATGATCTATGAGGTCTCTTCCAACCTTGGTGATACTGTGAGGCTGTGAAGAGGAAACAATCTCTACCCTGAGGAGCATGCAATCTACAGAGATTCAGCAAAGTGCTTGGGTTAGGAGCTGCTGGGAGTGCTGAGACTCACTCCTATCAGCTGAGGTGCTGAGTCCAAGTCTGGTGAGGAGTTTTCTTACCAGTGTTCTTTTCCAGTGCTATCCCTCCACTCCCAAAGAGCGCAGAGCCAATTGTGCACATGAGCCTCAAAGCATGGCCCATAATGTGCACCAGATCTTGGGGCAGATGGTGGAAGAAGTGGACAGACTACTGTTGCAATATGGCAGTAGGGCTGGCTGTGCTTCTGGTTCAGGGTGGATACAGGAGTTCAGCTGGGTTCAAGAGATGCTTTGCTCACTTGAAAAGAGTCGGCATAGAGTTCTGGGAAGGTACAGTAGAGTGGTTCTGCTACTGTCATTTCAATACAGCTCTCATCAGCTCCACAATCCAGCAGCTCACTTCCATGGCATTCACACATTCCAAGCAATCTGTTCAGCTCAAATTTAGTGCACTGTCTTGGACCATTTTTCTTGTTCTGCATTTAATCATATATACTTTCCACCTTTAGATGAGGAACTGACCTGCTGAGACCCCAGAATTGTATGGCTTCTTCCTGTGTTTCAAAGATTGCTTTCAAAATGCTAATGCAATTTATCCTGGTGCTGCAGATCAGGGGGCTGGGGGTGGAGGTGGGTTTGTGGATAAAATGGTAAAGTATTTTTGGCATAGAGAGATCTTTAACATTAGATGTTTGCATTTGCACTTGAAATGGAAGTCCTGCCTTTCACACACGTGAAGCTGTCTTTTATTGCTGAAATGCTGCATTGCTAAATAGCAGTTCTGCTGTTCTTTGAAGTAGATGTGACCTGCCAATAAATAAGGGAGTTTGCATAGTATCTAATATGGCAGAAAGAGTTTGGCACACAGGGACTCTGGCTTGCTGATATCAATGCTGCCTAAGCTTCAGCATATGCTTCATCTGAAGCTCTAAATCAGAGAACACCCTCATACAAGAGTATGCTTTATCACCAGTAATGAGTTGCAGCTGCATGCAGCAGAAGTCTGCAGAAAATGCATTGTGTGTCATGAAAACTTAGGTGAGTTTATATTAGTCTGTCCCTTATAATGTTCTTTTTCTTGTCCTTAACAGTTCCACCAAGTGAGAAGAGTGATGACCATCCTTTTCCTTACTATGGTTATCTCATACTTCAGTTGCATGAAAGCTGCCCCTATGAAAGAAGCTAGTGTAAGAGGACAAGGCAGCTTGGCTTACCCAGGTCTTCGGACCCATGGGACTCTTGAGAGCCTAAATGGGCCCAATGCTGGTTCAAGAGGACTGACGTCGCTGGCAGACACTTTTGAACACGTCATAGAGGAGCTTCTAGACGAGGACCAGGACATCCATCCCAGCGAGGAAAACAAGGATGCAGACTTGTACACATCTCGAGTCATGCTAAGCAGTCAAGTGCCTTTGGAACCCCCACTGCTCTTTCTGCTTGAGGAGTACAAAAACTACTTGGATGCTGCAAACATGTCCATGAGAGTCCGACGCCACTCTGACCCAGCTCGCCGCGGGGAACTGAGCGTCTGTGACAGCACCAGCGAGTGGGTGACGGCGGCAGAGAAAAAGACTGCAGTGGACATGTCTGGGGCGACTGTCACAGTCCTGGAGAAAGTCCCAGTGCCCAAAGGCCAACTGAAGCAATACTTCTATGAGACCAAATGCAACCCCAAGGGGTACACAAAGGAGGGCTGCAGGGGCATAGACAAGAGGCACTGGAACTCCCAGTGCCGAACTACCCAGTCTTACGTGAGAGCTCTCACCATGGATAATAAAAAGAGAGTCGGCTGGCGCTTTATAAGGATAGACACTTCCTGTGTATGTACATTAACCATTAAAAGGGGAAGATAGTGGATTGGTGTCGTATAGATTATATTGAGACAAAGTTATCTATTTGTATATATACATAACAGGGTAAATTATTCGGTTTAAAGGGAAAAAAAAAAGAGAAAAAAAGGAGAGAGAGAGAGAGAGAAAAAAAACAAACAAAGAATTAATTTTATGGACTGCATGTATAACTGAAGTTTATACAGTACAGTGGTTCCACAAGCTATTTATTGAACATATCCATGACCTGAAGGGGAACAGAAGTCATTTGCGCACAAGTTTAAAAATANAAAGCATAAAAATTGCATGCTGCTTCAGTTGTGAATTGATGATGAAAAATGTCCTCTTTCAGAGAAAAAAAAAAAAAAGAGAAATAAATCGAACCAAAACATTCCGTTTACATTTTAGACAGTAAATCTCTTTCTTTCTGTTGGTATTATATCTGTTTACTGCTTTTAACTTCGGATAGCGTTGGAATTAAAACGATGTCAAGGTGCTGTTGTCATAGTTTGACTGTTTCTCTTTTATTTTTGGAGCTCCTGTTAGATTGAGTTGGGGCAGGGAGGGAAGTGAGTGGGGCCGGGGCGGGGGGGGGAAATCATTGCCTTCTTCTGAATTAAAACCAAATCTGGTTTGGTTTATATATTGGTTTGGGAATGGTGTGAAGGTGTTTGCGATAGCAATGCAACTGCTGATGGGGGGAGGGGGGGAAAAAAACCTAATAGTGATAATTTTGAAATGATAATAAAAATCAGTGCTAATAAAAATAATAATTAAAAAATAATAATGATAATTTCAGGCAACTGATTTTAAAAACAAAAAAAATGGGTGATGTTCCACTTCATGTTGTTGAACTTCAGGCTTAGAGGCAGCACTTATTTAACTGTATGGCAACTTGCCTTTTTTTTTTATTGGTTTATTTATTATTATTTGTTGTCTTTTGAGGTCTGCATTTGCTTCTACTGCGTTTGTTTGTGTTTGGGATTTCCTCCTCCCCTCCCCTTTCCGCCCTCTGGGAAGATGTTGCCTGTGATCTTTCGAGTGCTTCGCTTAGCATACAGCTGGAGCTTGTTCTGCAGAAGTTATTCCAGAGAAGGTTGAGAGCAATTTTCGTGTAATAAAAGACTCTGCGCTTAAAGCAAATGTCTTGGTGAAGCACCCTGGAAAAAGGGTCTAGAAAGATTGTAGTGGCTCTGAAATCAGGTGGGTCGTGGGACTGAGTAGCTCAGCCACTTTAGGGGCAAATAACAGTGTTTGGGGTTGACTGAGGCTGTCCAAATCGTAGTCAGTGCTGAATGTGGTCCTGTGCATCCTGCGAGAGTGAGGACTTTGCTCTCTACACTGCTGCCCTTGCCCTCCGCAGCACTTCTGGCAGCCTCAGGCCAGCAGAGCACTTGCGAGCGAGTTGCTGTGGCATCCCTGCCTGAAGGAGCCCTGGGGAGCAGCCGGGAAAGGCGGCAGAAGGGAGCCCTGCCTGGAGCTGAGAGCAATTAGCATTTGTGTTCGTGCGGCTCTACCTCTGCTGTCAGCCTGATTTCATGAAACAAATCTTGGCACAAAAAAATTCTCTTGACGTAAGTCAGGAGCAAGTGCTGGAGGAGTTGGCTTAGCGTTGCTTAGGTTCTGACAGACGCATTTAGCCCTGTGCTACCCCTCCAACTAGCCTGACACAAGTCTTTCTAAAAAGGCAGGTTGTAAGCCTGAGAGCTGTGCATAGCACTTGCTCTGACTACAGTGGGCAGAGGGGCAGAAATAGCTCATTAGTGAGCTCACTGGAGGCAGATGCTATATTTGCAGTTCCTGTACATGAAGAGAAGTAACTGAACAAAGAGGAAAATACTGCAAAATAGAACTGCTGCAGAATCTGCAATAGGCTGCCTTGCTGTTGAGTTTAATTAAAAACCTAGACTGAGCAAAGCTTATCTGAAAATGATAGAAAGCCTGGAAGCGAACAGACCCCTCCAATAGCGATGATTTCTTCTCCTTGAGGTGGAAGGGCTTCCCCATCCCCGAGATAACTGTCGAGGAAGAGCCAGCTCAACTGTACAATGGAAACATTTTATGTTGGCCAGATGTGCGTGGACAGTGAGTCAGAAGAAAGGGTTGTAACCTCCCTCAACTGCACATTTCAGCCTTCCCTATCAGTTGTAGATATTCAGGCTCCCATGTGGAGACTTACTGAAAAAGACTTGCTGAAATGCCTCGGCACTTCCACTGAAGTGCTCTTCGTGCAAGTTGAATGCTGATAGAGTGGAGAATCTCTTTCCACTGTGGCCAGTCCCTGTATGTATATTATAATTCTTTGCATTTAATAACCCAACCATAGCTCAGGAGCTGTTCTCAGCAATGTTCCCAAACTACAGCAGAGAGATGGTGTCATAGTGGCTCCCATCAAAACCAGTGTTGGTTGCTTCAGAAGGGGAAAGGATGTGGCTGATAATGAGCGAATAACAAACGTATGGCTCAGCTAGACTGGAAAAAGAAATGATAGCTAGGATGTGACAGTAATCTCATTCAGATAGAGGAATAAAATAATTCCCAGTTCATATAAATTAAATTTCCAAGAGAATCATGCTAGGAATAAAGTTCCTTATTTCCCAAAGTTAATTATGGCTATATCCTTAGCTCTGAAACCCTCTCCTGGCATAGGTAAAGGCAACGCTGCTGTGCTAGAAATAAGGTAGTGGGGTGGTAGGTTCAGAGGGCAAAGGGCAGCCCCTGTGGGTGGGGGCAATAAGGGCTGGAGCAGAGAACCTGCAGAAGCACTGTCCCCCTGTGACTACAGCGAGTGATGCTCCCCAGAACATGCCAGTTCTGTGCCTACTGATGTGAAGGTGGCAAATAAACTGCAGTCCCATGGCTCTCACCTGCCTGACCTGGTACACCGCGATCGCAGGCTTGGCAGCTCTAACAGAACAGAGGTGGTGGGGATGGTGTGTGTGAGGGGGTCCTCTTCCATGTCACTGAATTAAACTCTTGCTGTGGTCTGTTTGTGACAAAGGTATATCATGCATGTCAGCAGGCCTAGTGCTGTGTTCAAGTAAAGACTCTTGCAACTGTAAGTTAATGTCTGTGGCCTTGTTCTCTATTATTCACCTTGTGTAACATAAATATTTATTGTATATTTATATAATTTTATGGGGTTTGGGGGGGGGGGAAACAACAACCTGCAATTGGCATTAAAATTTCAAAGCAACTGCATCATACTGTAAATATAATTAAGCTATATTTAAGTGTACTGATTAACATAATATATGTTTAACTATAGAGTTTTTTATGTTTTTAAATATATTTTCAAAATATATCTCTATAAAACTCGGGTTTTTTTGGGGGGACCATGTGATTCTTTTTCTCTGATTGTAAAACAAGCTGGAGTTTTCCTATAAAGGTGTGTGTTCTTTGTTTTAAAACCATTTTTTTACTCTATTTTAGCAATAAAATCTCCCTTGGAGGGCAGGCAGCATCTCTGTTTCACAGCCAGACAGTTAGCCTTGGGAGGGGAGGGGGTGGGGAGGATTTGCTTTCCATAAGAGTGGGAGATACTTGCAAGGTAATCTATTTCCATTTAATTCTAGCACACAAGAGTTCGTGAGAGTAAACCCCACGAAGGACACAAAGAGGCTGAAAGAGCTGGGGTTGTTTAGCCTGGAGAAAAGGAGGCTCTGGGGTGACCTCAAATTCCTGTCTACAACTACCTGAAGGGAGGTTGTAGCCAGGTGGGGGTTGGTCTCTTCTCCCAGGCAACCAGCAATAGAAGAAGGGGACACAGCCTCAAGTGGTGCTGGGGGAGGTCTAGGCTGGATGTGATGAGGAAGTTGTTGTCAGAGAGAGTGATTGGCATTGGAATGGGCTGCCCAGGGAGGTGGTGGAGTGGCCGTGCCTGGAGGTGTTGAAGCCAAGCCTGGCTGGGGCACTTAGTGCCATGGTCTGGTTGATTGGACAGGGCTGGGTGCTAGGTTGGACTGGATGAGCTTGGAGGTCTCTTCCGACCTGGCTGATTCTATGGTTCAGCTGTAAAATAACAAGCATAATGGAGGTGAGGGAGAGGGGTTACTAACCTTAGCAACTAAGGGATAAGTGAGACATAAACTCCATAGCGATAGTTCAGTCGTGTATCTGATTTTTCAGTGGTGTCATGTATATTTATATCCCCTGCACTGAACTTATTTATGACCCCAGGGAGTACTGTGAGTGGAATTCCTTGGATTTAACATATTGTTAGCATTTCTAAAAGAGTATTCTCTACCACAACTGCCAAGCCTCCGTATGTTTAATTATCCCACAGCCCTAGAACAATCAATAAATCTTCATGATGAATAGAAAACTTCCATACAACTTAAAGGGGAGGGGGTGGAAAGCAGAAACTCAAACTCTTAAAAGATTCCATTGCTGTGAATTTCCCAAGAGCCCTGTGCCAGCAACATCTCCACAAGCTCTGAGGAAATGGTGCTTCTGCAGATTATCATTTATATTAAACACACATGTGTCTGCATTGCTCGCTTTGTTCTCTCTCAATAAGCCAGCAGAAGCAGTAAGATGCTAAACTCTTTGGTGTATGGAAGAATGGAGTGGTGGTGTTACCGTAGGATGTGCCCGAGCCTGGCTGCAGGAGCTGGCTCTGCTCAGACTCTGTCTCCTTCCTTAGGTAAGACAGAGATGGGTGAGGTTGCTTTAGCTTATTAAGTATATGGCATAGGTACCTAGGGAATAAAATGGGCACCCTCAAAATACATGTTTGAACTACAGAGGAAGACACAGGAGCTAATGAACCATCTGAAATCCCAGATCTGTAGGAGAAAAGAGATTTCCATAGCTTGTCTCACTTGAAGCAAGGAATAAAGGCATATAGCTAAACTTCTAAATTACCAGCCAGAAAACAACAGCAAGCAGGAGAGGAAGATTGCTGAAGAGAATGAATTGCAAGGCTACATTGAAGCGTAATGAGGCTGGGGGGAGGACATTTATTTCAATGTCCCAGGTGGATCCAATAAACTTCTTCCACAGGCTACTTCTAATGAAGATTTCGCTGAGAAGATATCTTCTGGCAGGGCAATTGAAAAAGGAATGGATGCACTTGTTTGGAGTAAATACAGAAAGCACCATGGCCTCACTTTCTGAAGCAGTTTTCAAGCCAGGAAGGCTCTGTAAGGGGGTGTTTTGGAAGAACAGAAGAGTTTTCTGAACTTCTTTTTTTTTCTGAGTGGGAAGATACTTTTTTTTTCTTTTTACCCACTTGCTGCTATTTTGGGTAGTCAAAGACTGTGCTGGATATAGATCAATGGAGTTAAACTGATAGCAGTTTTTTGATGCCTATGAGAGGAGAAGGCCTCGAGATGGCACGAGTGGGTCTGACTTCTCCAGGTAAGATTTGGATTCACCTGTAGAATCTGAGATTCTTCTGGGAATCAAATCTCTTCAATCTCAAACCAGTCAGGTGGTGGTGGGAAGCACTTGGAGGTAAGATGCTCTTTGCTACACCAGCCCTCTGCCGAGGGAAACGACACACAGCTGCTGGCCTTTGCTCTGTGCAAAGAGGAGACTCTAGAACTCATCTGCAATCTGCTCAGTCCTCTCAGGAGCCCATACTGAAGCCATAAATATGCGTATGTCAAAGAGCTGCTGGTCTTGCTGTGGTGTCTCTGCCGATCAGGTTGGTTCTGTGTTGTTGACCCCATATGGGATTGCAGCCACCCAGCCTGAGGCTGCATGTCACTGCTTCGTGGGAATAACCTCCTGAGGGAATCAAAGGCTGGCAATTCCCAGTAATTCCTCAGTACCCTGGAGGGCCACGAAGGCAGCCAGTGCCTCCCTGCTGCCGGGAGCCCTCAGCCACGCTGGCTAGCAGCAGACCCTGCTGATCTCATCAGCACAGCCGTTGCCAGTTTACTCATGCAGTGATTTTAGGAGATGAGGAGGAGGATTTGGCATAGAGCTGCAAGGCTTCTTGTCAAAATCCCTCCTTTTCTGTCTCTCCTAGCTGGGCAAAGCACCCTGTGGTGTCTTGTAGGAGCTGCCTTTGACATGGCAAGGGATGCTGGAGTGGGCTGTCCTGCCCACCACCCTGGGACTGGTAGCACCTTGTAACTGGAGAAGGCTGTGATTGGACTTGGAGACACTCCCAGTGGGGCCAGGTAGGTGGCTGGATTAAAATGAGCTCAGGAAAACTGAGCTGAGCTATTTGGAGAAGAAAGTTGTTTGAACATACTGATACCAGTGAGCAGGTGCCTGAGTTCCCAGCACAAGGGTCGCTCTTATCCACCGGCACAAGGTGAAATAATGCCCTTGCTTATCTTCTTCTGAACCCAAATCAAACTCCTTTTGTATCACAAAAAGAACACTGGAGAAGGACTCCAAAAGCATTTGACTGATTTAATAGGAGTAATCTCTCAGGTGAAATGCAAAGGGATGGGTTGGAGAGAAGGAATTTATCCTGCTAGGACAGCAGAGCTTGGCACCTTCCGAAACAACATCTCGTGCAATGCTCTGGAAATGCTTCCCTGTGCTAAAATAGTTCTACTCTTATATCATCCCCTTCTTCCCTTTTATTAGAAAATATCCCAAGCAAACAATCTGGTCTAGCTTAAGCCTGTAAAGTACTGGAATTTCCAAGTTAAAGCTGCAGTTGGTGTACATAAACCAAGATATCTTCTACTATGTTATGTTGGATTTAATAGCCTTTAAAACTATTTAGGCTCTAAATAAGAGCGTAGGTACTTACTGACCTAAGTGTTCCTTCAGCTGGCATCTACACTGAGGATTGTAAATTATCCTAATAAGGTTTCCAATTGTACTCTTTTCTGACCTTTAAGTAAAGACCAGTTTGCTGGGAGACAGGGAGGTGATGTAACCCCAGCATGGTCCTACATATAAGTTTCACTATGTTTGAACTCCAGTCCTGGGAATCTGTTATTTAAAGGCAATAGAAAGTATATGTGCCCATGCTTGTGTTAGAGAAATAGCACTGCCAGCTTTATCATGTACCTCCAGGAAATGATTGGCATTGGAATGGGCTGCCCAGGGAGGTGATGGAATCGTTGTCTCTGGAGGTGTTCAAGAAAAGACTGGATGAGGCCCTTAGTGCCACGGTCTGGTTAATTGGACAGGGCTGGGTGATAGGTTGGACTGGATGAGCTTGGAGGTCTCTTCCAGCCTGGCTGATTCTATGAAATGGCCCAATGAGACCATCTCTCTCCCAGTTCTACGCTCCCCTCTTACTTGGGCACGCATAATAGTACCTGCAGAGACTGGTACAGCTGGCAAATGGACTGGAAGGATGCACGCAAAAGAGCTTGGAGAAACAGAACAAATCTAGTGAGTCTGGTCAAAAAGCAAAGTACAGATGATGTGATGCAGGGCATTTACATCTTGCATGCAGAATGAACATCCATTCCTTTGCCAGTGGGCTCTTCTGGAACAAAGCAGATGCACACCTAAAATCCTGCCTAGTTACAAGAAGTACGTTTACTCAAACGCTCTTGGGTTGCCCAGAATCTGTCATTTGTGGCAAAGTTTGAGGGGGTTCTGGTGGGTTTTGTTTGTTGGTTGGTTTTGTGTTTCAGTTGTTGGCAGTTTGGGGGTGTTTTGTCCCTCTGGCCTGCTTTGTTCTTGGGATGAGCAAAAATGCCATCTTGGGTGTCCCTGTGTGGTGCAGCCCACCTGCAGACCAACAGCACTTAGCAACCACAGAAGTACAGTTATTGCAAGAATCATAGAATCATAGAATGGTTTAGGCTGGAAGGGACCTCAAGGATCATCCAGCTCCAACCCCCTGCCATAGGCAGGGACACCTCCCACTAGAGCAGGTTGCTCAAGGCCTCATCCAGCCTGGCCTTGAACACCTCCAGGGAGGAAGCATCCACAGCCTCCCTGGGCAACCTGTGCCAGTGTCTCACCACCCTCACTGTAAAGAACTTCCTCCTAACATCCAGTCTAAATCTCCCCTCTGCCAGCTTAAACCCATTCCCCCTCGTCCTGACATTCCCAGACCTTGTCAATAGTCCCTCCCCAGCCTTCCTGTAGGCTCCCTTCAGATACTGGAAAGCCAAGAATTTACCAGGTGATGTAGTGATGCTTTTTAAATGTAGAATCATAGAATGGTTTAGGTTGGAAGGGACCTCAACGCTCATCCTGTTCCAACTTCCCTCCATAGGCAGGGACACCTCCCACTAGAGCAGCTCGCCCAAGGCCTCATCCAGCCTGACCTTAAACACCTCCAGGGAGGAAGCATCCACAACCTCCCTGGGCAACCCATTCCAGTGCCTTACCACCCTCACTGTAAAGAACTTCCTCCTAACATCCAGTCTAAATCTCCCCTCTGCCAGTTTAAACCCATTACCTCTCATCCTGTCATTACAAGACCTTGTATATAGTCCCTGCCTAGCCCTCCTCTAGGCCCCCTTCAGACAGTGGAAGGCCACTCCCAGGTCTCCCCAAAGCCTTCTTTTCTTCAGGCTGAAGGCCCCCAAGTCTTGTAGCCTGTCCTCCTATCCTTTCTGCCCCGAGGGAGCTGCTGCTCCAAAGGGTCCAGCCCAATGGATGTGGTGCAGACATAGGTGCAGATCTCTCTGCTGACAGAAGGTGCCTGCCAGTGCTGGGGTGTAGCAACAAGGTGACTTGTGCCTGCTTCATCTCAAGTCAAAGCACCTCCCAGCTGGTTACATCTCTTGTCCAATATTCCCTTGGACTTATTTGATCTATTATTCTTAGAGGTGCCTTACTCTGACTGTGTAATTCTGAAAGGTACAGAAGAAAATCTCACTCAGCTTCAGTTGAACTATTCACAACAGCCATATTATCTTACACTTTCCTTCCTTTAAATTCCCCTTCCTTCAGGCCAGCTCTGCTGGTGTGGAGTACTTGCCTCCCCATTTCAGGGGATATAAGTTCTGACATGCTCATCCAGCCTCACTAATAGCTGCAGGTACATGCCTGTGAGCTGTGCAGGTCTCTGCTGAAGAGCTGTCACAGCAGGAAAGAGGCCAGGGGGATGCAGCTTTGGAAACCAAAGAGGACCTTCCACTTGGGAAGGCAGGGCAGCCTGTGGCTGGCAGTCCTTGCCTTGCTCTGCGACGTTTGAGGACAGATATAGCAGGTATGAAGCAGGAGCCCTTCCTAGCGGACTGCAAAACCTGACCCCATGCTTAGGTTCTCACCACTGGTAGTCTCTGCTTAGTGCTTCAGGAGGAACAAGCCATGGTCCTGTTCTCAGAAGTCTTGTTGCAAACCAGCTGCCTAGCAAGATGGAAATTCATCACCTCGAGTACAACGCAGCAGCTTTGTTTTCCAAGTGGAAACAAGGGCAAACACCCAGCAGAGGCTATTGGAGGGAAAACATCAGTTTACATGTTACCTTAGAACGTGCATCACATTTTGCTTCCCAAAAAGCTCCAAGTCTTCACGTGACTGTGTCACCTGAGGCCTCCATGGTCAGGTATTTTATTCCAGTAAGCCTAGTGTGGACAGGGACTGCAGGGCTCTATTTGCCAGCTGTTAAATTCAGCTTGTGCAGCATGGGACACCGAGGAAAGGCAGATGAGCACATGCAGTCTGTCCATAAATCTGTCGGGTAGGCATCCTCTGCTAGCAGCAGCAGTGCCTGCTCTAAACCAGAGATTCCAGGCATAACTCTGCATGTCCTTACGGCTTTATAATTGTTGCCTGCATGGTAAGTCAGAGAAATAATGAGGATGAAGTAGTGCAAACAATAGCTATACAAGCTAATTAGCCCTGCCTGTCACTGAAAATAATCCAGTGGGTGAGCTGATGATCTAGAGCCTTGCTTGAACTTTCAAGGCAGGAAGTTAAGTCCGAGGCGATGCTGAAACGGAGCCTTTCTGTAGCCGGAGATGATTTTAGGGGTCTGCAATCCATTACTCAACGGTCACATCATAAATTCCTCTTTTAGGTGCTTCGTAACACAACAGATAGCTCCAGTTTCTAAGAACTGGTGCAACATCTCTCCTGAAGTGTGTGTCAGGCATTACGCAGGGCCATAACCACGGTGTAATTTACAGCTTGGTGCCACACTGCCGAAATGACCACCTACACAGAGATGTGCTGGAGCTTTTCAGAGCGATGCTGCAAGAAAGGAAACCTCTGCAAAGCTTTCTTGGAGCTTTATTTCTCCTTAATCACAGAGCCTCATTCTGCCTTTGAAAGGGACAGTGGCTACTGAATTTAGTGGGGGGGTTGAAGAGTGACTCAATAAATGGACAGAGACTAAACCCAGCAAAAGTCTTTCTGCACAGAATTGGGTTTTAGCTCAGGAGGTCCCTGAGATGAAGGCAGTCACTGTGAGCTTGCCTGGCTTTTACCAGGGCACTGGCTGTTGGCCACTGCTGGAGGTCAAGCATGAGGATGACCAGATGAGTGGGCTGATTTGGTGTGGGCTTTCTCAGAAATGCAGCTCTGCACTTGCAGAGTAACATGAAAAGGCCCCTGTGACAGGCAGCACTGGACCCCACCATACCATGTGCGTGCATGGCTTCCAGCCCTGCTGGCCACTGATGCCGAGAAGGAGTAAGGGTTTGTCTGGTCTTGGAGGCTTGAAGAGGGGCATGGTGGGTAAAGCCTTCTCCTGGGTGCCTGAGAACAAGAGCGTGTGTAGCTTCTTCCTGCCACTTTGCTCTTTCTAGTCCTAAATTGTGTGGGTTTGGCTTTCTGGTAAATTAAAGTCAGGCCAGGGATCTGTTTCAGATTTCCACACATGTACTTGAGATAGAGCTAGCCTAGGGAATTGAGCAGGGATGAGAAACCTGTCATGTCTCAGCAGTGCCACAGATTTGACACATGGCCTCAGGCATACTGCAGCTCCTTGGCTCTGCTTTCCCATTAGGTTTTTGTCTTTGTTGTTGTTGCTCATATTTTTTCAGTAGGTTGTTCACCACAGAGCCTTGCACCAAGGCATGGGCAGATGTCCTGCAGCTGTGTGGCCAGCCAGGAATTCCCACTTTGCTTTGAAGCAAATGAGCTTCTCCCACCCAGCAGTTTTAATCCCCCACCAGAAAACACAGGCCTCTGCTCTGGTTCAGGGCTGTGGCCATTGTTTATTCCTGCCTCTTCATGTGCGTTGCATCATACCCAGAGGTTTTGGTCCTTACTCAGGAGGGGCTTCTGATGTGTCTGTCCCTAAATGTCATAGAATCATAGAATGGTTTAGGTNCTTGTCAATAGTCCCTCCCCAGCCTTCCTGTAGGCTCCCTTCAGATACTGCAAAGCCACTCTAAGGTCTCCTCGAAGCCTTCTCTTCTGCAGGCTGCACAGCCCCAACTCTCTCAGCCTGTCTTCATAGCAGAGCTGCTGCAGCCCTCTGAGCATCTTCGTGGCTCTCCTCTGGACTGGCTCCAGCAGTTCCATGTCCTTCTTGTGCTGGGGGCTCCAGAACTGCACACAGTACTCCAGGTGGGGTCTGAGGAGAGCAGAGTAAAGGGGCAGAATCCCCTCCCTTGCCCTGCTGCCCACACTGCTCTTGCTGCAGCCCAGCACATGGTTGGCTGTCATCAGTTCCCAGCAAGGAAGCCCTGCAAGTCTTGTCGTTAGGATCCTGCAGTGCTTGGTGATGTGCCAGTGATGGAGCAGTACCATTTCAGAGCTCTACCTCCTCTCCTCGCATGCAGGCACATCGATCCATCTTTGAGGGCCCTCTTGGTCTACAGCAAACCCAGTGTGAGTCCCTAACCGATCTACTTTAACCTTCAGGAGTGTGATGGTTTGGGTGTTCCCTGCCCCATCCCACACTTTAGAAATCACTCAGACTAGACTCATCTGGCTCTGGAAATTGAATGAAGCTTATATTTAGAGCTTAGCAGAATATACAAGCAGATATTTACAGTCTATACAGTTATAGACAGAAATACACAAGGTCAAAGGTAATACAGAAACACAACTCCCCTCCCAGAAACCTGAGTCCCCAGGAGGGGCTCCCAACCGCCCTTCCACCTTCCCCCTACCCCTCTCAACCTTACCCCTGTCCCAAGGAAGAATGGAGGTTCGGCCAGGGGGTTAGGAAGCAAAGTGGATTAGTCAAAGAGGCTAGAGAGAGATGTGGCTCAGCCAGTTCCCCAGCAGAAGCAAGACTCCCCTGTCTGTGTTTGGATTTTTGGTTTTATACATCTCAGCAAGCCTATGAGCGAGGCAGACATCAGCCTTGTTTTCCTTCCACAGCCTATAATCTAGTTCTTCTCACCAAAACATTCTAGCTAGCTTCAAACTAGCACAAAGAGTGTGCTTGGGAGAAGAATTTGGGCCCACAACATCACTTGGGTGGGGAAATACAACAGGATTTAACTAAATTATGTGATTAGGAGAAGTGTTTCTTTCAACCTGAGACCCTGGAATGGGTTGCCCAGAGAGGTGGTTGAGACCCCACCGCTGGAGGTGTTTAAGGCCAGGCTGAATGAGGCTCTGGCCAGCTTGATCTAGGGTAGGGTGTCCCTGCCCGTGGCATGGGGTTGGAACTAGATAATCCTTGTGGTCCCTTCCAACCCTGACTGATTGTATGACTCCAACTACCACCACCACCATACTTCTGACCTACAGTTTTCCTTCCTTTGAGATGAGCAATGTCAGACACCAAGACCTCTTTTGGCAAACACACTTATGAAGCCTCCAGCACGTCCCTGGACACAGAACTCTGTCCTTTCTGATAAATACCTATAATAAGCTATCTGTCCACTGCTGTTAACATACAAATATTTTGGAGTAGAACTAAACCATAGCTTGAAATGTGGAGAATGTAGAATT
>WAAF01020277.1:928-11172 GCA_013400475.1 Tricholaema leucomelas
CAGTACTCCAGGTGGGGTCTCAGCAGAGCAGAGCAGAGGGGGAGAATCACCTCCCTGGCCCTGCTGGCCACACTTCTGCTGCAGCCCAGGCTCTGCTTGGCTTTCTGGGCTGCAAGTGCACACTGCTGGCTCCTGTTGAGCTTCTGGTCCAGCAGCACTCCCAAGTCCCTCTCCTCAGGGCTGCTCTCCAGCCACTCACTGCCCAGCCTGGATTAGTGCTTGGCATTGCCTCAATCCAGCTGCAGGACCTTGCACTTGGTTTTGTTGAACCTCCTGAGGTTGGCTTGTGCCCACTTCTGCAGCCTGTCCAGGTCCCTCTGGATGGATCCCTGCCCTCCAGCCTGTCTGCTGCACCACACAGCTTGGTGTGGTCATTGTCTGCTGCACCACACAGCTTGGTGTCATCAGCAAACCTGCTGAGGCTGCACTCAGTGCCTCTGTCCATGGCACAACTCTGCCTGGATGGGAGAGCTCTGCAGCTGATCACACTTTGACCCCAGCAGGCTCTGAGCTTCGTGGAGCCACACTGTGGGATGAAGTCTCACCAAGGCAGAGCCAACTCCCAGCAAAGTCAACAATCAGTACTTTTATTCACACACACTTGCTCTGGAACTACAATTAATACTGAACAAAAAGCATTCCATGCAAACAAGGGTTGGGGATACTGCAAATGAAGGAGGGGGTGGGGGGTAAATAAAACAGGTGCTGTGGTTTATACATCAGCCTTGCCCACTCTGCTTCCAAGGATTGATTTGTTTGGATGCACTGAACAAGGAATGGCCTCTCCCAGTTGCCTGCTAGCACCTGGCAGCTAAATGACTGGAAAATAAATAATGGTCTCCTATTTATAAATGCAAAAAGCTGGGACTTAAAATAATAGTAGCAAGGAGGGAATTATTCCCTGTTTATAAGGAGATAATGTTAAAGGAACCATTTTAGCAGCTTCAGGTGGGCTTTGTGTTGTCCTGCAAACCCACACACCTGGTGGGCAATGCCCCTTTTTAGAAGAGGAGCTTCAGTTTGGTGAAATGGTTTTTCTTGCATTCATTTTAACAGCTCAGGAGAGAATAAATGAAGAGCTTGGGAGGGAAGAAGCCACAGACTGAATTTGGATCATCGCCGCAGGAATGTTTTTGCCTGCTCCAAGCCAGCAAGGTATCAAGGAATCACAGAATCACAGAGCCACAGAATCAGTCAGGGTTGGAAGGGACCACAAGGATCATCCAGCTCCAACCCTCATGCCAAGGAGTGCAAACTCTGCCTGCTTCTATGGGATGTGAAGCCCCAGTGGCCCTGCACAGCAGCAGGCACAAGCACACGCTGGATGTTTTGGCTGAGCTGGGGCTTACAGGCTCTCTGCTGCCAGATGCTGGAAACCATGGTCTTGGCTCCAGCAAAGCACTAAGCACCCAGCAAGCTCTAAGCATGTTGCAGTTCTGCTGGATGCCTTGGAGGGCCAAACAGCAGAGAGGTCCAGGCAGAGCTGCCTCTTGGGGTTCACAGGGAAGGAAAAGAAATACAATTCAAATACTTCTTAGGAACAGGTTTCTGAAGTTCAAAAATGTAATTCTGCTTCCTATGCAAATGTTCCTGTCACCAACTCATGATCACAAAACTAAATGGAGGGAAGCTGTGGACTTGCCAATGCATTCTGTAATGAGAAATGAGCTTTGATGGAAGCAGACTGGGCCAGTAATCAGTGCTGGGCTGGGTTAGCAGTGCTGGGCTGGTTAGCAGTGCTGCTGCTACTACTACTACTCCTACTCTTCCTGCACATCACTCTTTAAAATTGCCAGGAGGGTTTAAAACTTTACAATGAGGGTGGTAAAACACTGGCCTAGGTTGCCCAGAGAGGTGGCAGAAGCTCCATCCCTGGAAGTATTCCACCTCAGGTTGTCTGGAGCTTTGAGCAACCTGCTCCTAGTTGAAGATCCTAGAATCAGAGAATCAATCAGGGTTGGAAGAGATCACAAGAATCATCCAGTTCCAACCCCCCCTGCCATGGGCAGGGACACCCCACTCTAGATCAAGATGTCCCTGTTGACTGCAGGCAAGCAGCAACAGAAGAAGGGGACACAGTCTGCAGTTGTGCCAGGGGAGGTCTAGGCTGGATGTTAGGAGGAAGTTGTTGGCAGAGAGAGTGATTGGCATTGGAATGGGCTGCCCAGGGAGGTGGTGGAGCCACCGTGCCTGGAGGTGTTCAGGAAAAGCCTGGATGAGGCACTTAGTGCCATGGTCTGGTTGACTGAGTAGGGCTGGGGGTTAGGATGGGCTGGATGAGCTTGGAGGTCTCCTCCAGCCTGGCTGATTCTATGATTCTATGATTCTATGCAGGAGGGTTGGGCTCGATGACCTTTAAAGGTCCCAGTCTGGGATTCCAAGAAAATTCTGAATAGAGTTCACGCTTTTTGTTTATTTATGTTTGTGGTTTTTTGTCCTTTTGTCAACTGCCATCAATGGAAGAAATAATCACAGCTGCTAGGGTGGTTGGCTTTTGAATCTGGACTTTGGTGTCACACGCAGGGAGAAAGCGAAGCACAAAGATATATGACACAGGAGTAACATCGAAACATCATCAGAATAAACTCTCTCTGGGAAGAACTGGATGTCAGGAGGAAGTTCTTCCCAGAGAGAGGGATTTGCCTTTGGAATGGGCTGCCCAGGGAGGTGGTGGAGTCACCATCCCTGGGGGTGTTCAGGAAAAGCCTGGATGAGGCACTTAGTGCCATGGTCTGGTTGACTGGATAGGGCTGGGTGCTAGGTTGGACTGGCTGAGCTTGGAGGTCTCTTCCAACCTGGTTGATTCTACTGGGCAACCTGTCAGGGACAGAGCAGCTGCATAAAGAACAAAACTCCTCCTGCAATAGGAGTCTGTGCAAACATGACTAGAAAACAACCCTGCTGACCTTACCCTAAAAGAATCTGCTCCACTGAGAGTCTCATTCCCACGGGATTTATCAACTGCAGATAGAAATGCCAGGGGTTGGAAAAGAGGGAGGTGGCAGCTGACCTCCACAGGCAGCCAGCAGCACTCCCCACTGCAACCTCAGCTCTCAGCTGCCAAAGGCTGGACTCCAGATTCTGTAAGGAACTTAATCAGAGCCCATCTGATTTCTCTCCAAAGAGCTTCAGATGAATTCCTACAAGTCCTATTAAGAACCCCCAAAAGGCAGGAATGCAATGGCACAGCCAGCAGCAGCAACTGCTCTAGAAGTAAAACTGACAACTACCCTCGCACAACCCTGTGCGGGTTAAAAGAGGATTAGAAGCGGTAGCTAGGAAGTCCTCACAGCTCCCCGAGAGGCAGGGAAGTGTTAACACCCATCTGACAGATGAGGTACCTGAGGCAGAGAGGTGGACCCCCTTTGCCCTCTGCCTCTCAAGGCTTTCCCAGAACAGGAGGGCTGCAGTGCAGGGTCATTGCTCATCATAAGGCGATTCAATCAGCAGTTGCTACTGGCACAGTTAGAGCTCAGTAAGGAATCAACACACATTTATGGAGTCAAGTCTCCTGCAATTCTTCAGCTGAGCTATTGCTGATCCCAGCAGTGTGCAGCTGAGGAGAAAAGTGCTTTAGTTGTCCAATTCAAGAGAGATGTTGAGGTGCTGGAAGGTGTCCAGAGAAGGGCAACAAAGCTGGTGAAGGGCTTGGAACACAAACCCTATGAGGAGAGGCTGAGGGAGCTGGGGGTGTGCAGCCTGCAGAAGAGGAGGCTCAGGGCAGACCTCATTGCTGTCTGCAACTACCTGAAGGGAGGCTGTAGCCAGGTGGGGGTTGGTCTCTTCTGCCAGGCAACCAGCAACAGAAGAAGGGGACACAGTCTGCAGTTGTGCCAGGGGAGGTCTAGGCTGGATGTTAGGAGGAAGTTGTTGGCAGAGAGAGTGATTGGCATTGGAATGGGNACTGCTTGGCAGCTCAGTGCCTCCCTAGTCAATGGCACACCCCTCCTGTTTGCAGACACCACCTCTCTGCAAAGGTTTATGTTGGTGACCAAACAGCTGAAAATCACATCCAACCTTTCCAGAAGTTTCCTGGCAGGTCCCAAAGCCCACTGTAAACTCAACATTGTAAATGTGCTTGCTGCTCCTAGCATTATTGGACTATCATTACTTCCAAGGGTGTGCTCAGGGTAATAAAGGAGGATCTGGCTCCTCTGCCAGCCACAGGTCTGTGCCATTGAACCGGGATGCAGCCGCTCAGCAAGCAGACCCTGCAAGTGGTACCACCCAGCGCCAGCCCCTGGTCACATCATCTTTCTTGCTACAAGACAAGAGCCTCTCTCCCTTGACCTTATTCATTTCACAAGAGCCCAAGATTATTCAACTCAATTCACCCTCAAGACAGGATGGACTTCAAAGGCCAACAGCATTTAGAGATGATGAGTTTCATTCAACCTAAACAGCTGACTTCCAGAAGAACCTTCTTCAGTTTGTGAAAGGAAATTCAATTCTATTTCTGGGAAGAATGAAGGATCAGAAAGCCTAATTGCATTTCTCCTCTAAAATGGATTAGGTGGTGGGGGGAGTATTTTATTATGGGAATGTGCTCTTTTCCTTCTTACCTTGCTAAGAGAGACTGGTCAGCAGCCAAAGTGGCCAAGCTGGAAGCCCACCACCCTCCTCAAGTGACTCAAAGGTGGATAAAACCCACCCAGATGCCCAAATAATGAAGAAAGTCGCCTAGGAGTCAGTTAAATCTCATTTTAATTCCTGGAAAACAGCCTGGAAGATTTACGTGGAAGGACCTGTGCCTCCCCCAGCACAAACAGGGCTGTTCCAGAGCCCCTGGGGACTTGAGTGCACGTGGGATGGAAACACAGCTCCCAGAACCTCCACCCCAGCTCCAGTGCATTATAATTCTCAGTTTGGCTTTCAGAAATCTTTGTTAAGGATGTGGGTGTTCAGATTTTGATTGCTACTGAACACCAGTGAAAGAAAAGCAGTTCCAGTGCCTCTCCCTCTGTTGATACATGTTCTCTAGAAACCCAAATCCTGTGAAAAATAGGATATAAATAACATTTGTATTTAAAGAGCTATGGAAATGCTTGTTGGGCACTTTGGGTATTGCTTGCCAGTACACATTCCTGGATGATGAGCAAACCACCTGGAGTTCTGATGGAAAGGGCTGGTCCAAGTGTGAGAGAGCACAGGGTAGAGCAGTGAGGAGCGACACAGTCAGTCAGTCCCTGCTTTATCCAACCTTGTCTTCTTCCTGCAGGACCCAGGAGCCCACAGAACCTTCTCACAAGTGTTACAGACACCTACAGAAGACGACATGAGCTGTGGCAAGCCCAGGGACTGGAGGTAGAATAGAACAGAACAGAATAGAATCAAGCAGGTTGGAAGAGACCTCCAAGCTCATCCAGTCCAACCTAGCACCCAGCCCTATCCAGTCAACCAGACCATGGCACTAAGTGCCTCATCCAGGCTTCTCTTGAACACCTCCAGGGACGGTGACTCCACCACCTCCCTGGGCAGGTAATGAGGCTGAAGAGGAAATTTCTGCTTCTGCATCAGAAAAAAATGGGGAGCAAATGCAAGTGCTGAAGAAACTGGTTAGAAGTAGCCAGAAAATGAGCAGCTCTGTCCAGGTGTTTGAGCAGCTCTTTAATGCCCAGTTCTGGTGTGAACTGCACTGACCATCACAGGTGTGCCAGTGGCAGCCACCCCCAGAATGGGACTTCCTTGTGCATTTCATCAGAAAACCAGAACTGAACTGATTGGTGATAGCTTTAAACTAAAAAAGAGCAAGATTTACAATGGATAGAAGGAAGAAATGTTTTTATACTGAGGGTTGTGGGGCAACTCAGGTTGCCCAGAGAGGTGGGAGATGCCCCATCCCTGGAACCATTCCAGGTCAGGTTGTTTGGGGCTCTGAGCAACCTGCCCTAGTTGCAGATGTCCTTGCTGGCTGCAGGGGGGGTTTGGACTGGATGACCTTTAAAGGTCCCTTCCAACCCAATGCATTCTATGATTGGGCACATCTACCCATGAGATCTGCCACACTGCAGCTTGGTTCAGTTCTGCCCCCTCACTGCTCTTACTTTCTAACCCTGTGTGCTGATATTTCTCCCAAGATTTTCCTTTTTCTCTCAATCCCTTCACACTCTTCAAGCTGCCTCTCTGCAGACGGACTTGAGAGGCCCTTAACTATTCACAATCTGAGCCTCAGGAATCTCTTGACTCTGTTATAGTCTTCTACACAGCGTGATGCTCAGATTCTCCTGACCTGTGGCAGCCAAAAGCCATTCAGAAGGACAGAAACAGTCCTGAATGTTGCCCTAGTCCACATGCTTTAATGGTGCACATCATCACCTGCAAAGCAGATAACACACAAGACAGAAAATGAACTCTTAAGACTTGCCTGGTAACATACTTGACGCAGAATGGTTTAAAATCCATACTCCTAAAAGGTTCTACAAATGGTGAGCTCAGTTTATTTAGGCAACAGTCTGAGTGCTTGTTAGCTGGCCAATGCTCAGAAGGGTTCAGTTTGCCCTGGACCATTAAACCTGCTCAGCCTTACCCAGGAAGATGTTCCTTGCTTGGAGCTGAGGCTGCAGAAAGACCATGACCGGGCAAAAGCCAAACCTTTGGAGCGCCGCAGTCACAAATCACAGCCACCAAACACACAGCCTTTGAGGGCAGCACAGATGCAGCTGTTCACATCCAGCTGTGTGTTCCACTCACAACCTGCCCCCCTCCACCACACCACAGGCCCATCCACCTGGTTGCCACTGTGCAGGATTGGATCTTTCTAGCAGAATCTTTGGCACAGGTTCCACGTTTTATTGTCAGAAAAGATGATTAGAAAGTAGTTTCCCCTCCCACCCCTCCCCACCAGTTACACAGTCTAGTATAAATTGAAGTCTTTTATGGCAAATATCTTACTTTTTGAGTATGTTTACATGCTGGAAAAAAAAAAACCCTGCAATCAGTCTGCATGCAGCAACAGAGACATCATCATGCTCCTGGCATCGTCATGCACATCCGACAGACAAAAAGTGCCTATGGCTGCTAAGGGTAACAAGGCAGAAGGGAGGAAGAAAAGAGAACAAAACCAAAGAAAGAAGGAAAAAAAGGCAAATGCACTGACAACTATTTTACATGCTGTAACAAACCCCAAATGTGCACCCCCCCCCCCCCCCCCCCCNTGCCCCCCCCCCCCCCCCCCCCCAAAAATAATATTTACTGATATTTGGATTAATATCTTCCGGTAAGTCCTAAGAGGAAACATCAAAATTTGTTTCTCTAAGTGATAGGAGAGGAGAAGATTGCATTAATTACAGTGTTCAGCACTGCCAATAAAATCTATTTCCTTCTCTCTATGTAATAAGCAGAGGTGAAATGAAAGCCTAATTGAACCTAGCAGAAAACCTGCAGGTAGCAATTATTGTTCCAAAGGAGATCTACTTGAAAGAACCAAAATGCTGTAACCCCGCAAGATTCTACCCTAAAGCCATTGACAATATCCAAACCCTAAAGGAAGAAAACCAAAACCAACCCAAAAACCCCTAAAGCAACAGCAAGGAAACATTTAGCTAAACCTAAATGATGGCATCTGGGAAGGAGAACTTCACCAATAGAGCAGAGTTTGCTTTAGGAAATGATTAGAACACTCTTGCTGCTTGCTGTGATTAGGTCAGTAATAGAGAGCTGCTTGTTATTAACCCTTATTATTAAGAGTTATTACTAAGCATGCAAAATTCATTGCATGAAGCACATGTAAAAGGTAATCAATTCCATCCTATCCATAAAAACAAGTTTTAGGGGCTGTTTCTTTCCACTGATTATTCTCCAGCCCCAAGTTTTGGTGTTTTTTTGTTGTTTTAATTAAAACTTCTTAGTTTAAGACTAAATCTCACTTTGATTTCCCTCAGGAGTTATTCTGGAGCAATCAGGAAGTCTCTTGGGGCTGCAATTTCTGTTAGTGAGTACAACAAATGCTTCCTTCCATTGACTGCCCTGGACTGCAGGCTATAAATAGAGACATGGAAGGAAGATTTGAAGGGATTTCAGGTTTTACAGTCCAGGTTAACCAATCTCAGAGTAAAATAGCAGGAGCAGAACCAGTTCACCGGTAAACTTTGGAGGGGTCGGTGTAACTTGAACTTAACTGAACAAACAATGGCACCCTGGATCACAGAATAATCTCATGGAGATTAAAGATTCACAAAAATATTATTAAAGTTATTATTACTATTATTATTATTATTTAATTCATTATTATTAAAGACAAAAAAGAATTCAGCCTTGAGTTGACCACATGCTACGTAGCAAAGCTCCTAGAGATCTGGGCCACCACTGAAGAGTGTTTAAACCTTGGGGTTGCTTACAGCATCAAGTTCAGGAAGCCTCAGGGTTGAATTGAACTTTTTCCCCCACTCCCAACTTCTTTCTCTTGTACTTCCCAAACCATTTCTTCCAATCTTCTTTTCTTCCCCATTCCCCTCCTTCCCTGTGCTGCTGCTTCAGTGTCTCACATTGCTGAGCTCCCCGAAGCTCCCCGAAGGCAGCAGGGCAGAGCAAGGAGGTGCAGTCCCTCGGGGTTGAGCACTCTCATCTCCCCCTCACCCCTCCCTCCCCACAAGGATTAGATATTGGGGAGTAGGATTTACCTTTTTGTTTTCCAGACCACATGGTAGATTATTTCTAACACAGCCAAGGGGGAAAGGGAGTGAGAGGGCAGTGGGAAGATACAAAACTCTCTAACGTACCAAAAAAGGGCTAAGTTTAGACAAGTCAGTGGTGACTTCTAGAAGAGTAAGTGGGCATCATACACTAATTCATCTCCCATGAAGACAACACATCTCTGCTGCAAAGCCCAAACCCTCAAAAAGTGGCTTCCCCCTTCACCCCCACCCCCACCCCAAACCTTACCCCATCTAACCCTACAATTTCCAGGCCCAGATGGAATCGACAAGGCAAAAGCTTAAAAACTGTAGGGTTAAAAACCATTCCCTGCTGTGGGATTTGTTCCTGTTGGGTCATTTCATGCTACATTTTCTACCATGGAGTGTACAAACTGGGGGTTGACATAAGAGAAGCCTTCAAAATCTGTTTGGTCTATGTTGGCAATGACCAGCTGGTCCGGAGGTGTCAGCACCGGCTGGCCCCGCGTGAAGAACTTGTCGAAGTTCTCAGCACCTTTGCCACACTGCAAGAGAAAAACAAGAGGCAAAACCAGTAAAGAAAGAAAGGCTGAAAAAACCTCTCATAGAATCATTGAATGGTTTAGGTTGGAAGGGACCTCAAAGACCTGCAGGAGCAGGGAGGTCATTCTGCCCCTGTACTCTGCACTGGATAGACCTCGCCTTGAGTACTGTGTCCAGTTCTGGGCCCCCCAGTTTAAGAGGGACATTGAGATGCTTGAACGTGTCCAGAGAAGGGCAACGAGGCTGGGGAGAGGCCTCGAGCACAGCCCTATGAGGAGAGGCTGAGGGAGCTGGGATTGTTTAGCCTGGAGAAGAGGAGGCTCAGGGNTCCAACCTCCCCCAGTATAGGCAGGGACACCTCCCACCAGAACGGGTTGCTCAAGACCTCATCCAACCTGGCCTTGAACACCTCCAGGGAGGTTGTGGAGCACAGAAGCTATCTTTGATAGCACAAAAAGTGCTCTGAACTCAAATGACAGCAGAGCTGTGGGCCTAGGGAGGGCAAGGAGTGTGTCTTGGGAATGGGTCTTTGTTCCACAATGTGCTATCCTCTGTTTCCTCCTTACTTTGTCCCAGAGAAGAGCCATGTCTCACAAAACCCAGCTGAGAAGGAGGTCATGCAGAGCTACACACTGAAGGCAACTCATTCAGAGCAGAAAACAAATGAGGTTTGCAGGAAGGATAGGTTTGGGTAATGAAAACACTTGAGAAGCAGGGAGGTAGGATTAGAGGCAATGAAAAGGTGAGACCTGAACAAAATTAGCTTGGGTGCAGGAAAAATAATGCCTGACCAAAGCTGAATCTTGTGGAGAGGTGTAAAGGGAAGTGTTAAATGTGCTTATCTCCAAACTAACTGCACCAACAGATCTTGGAGCAGTGTGGTTCTACGATCAAGGCACCCAGGGCTTCTTCCCCTTGTCCCTGTTCCTCTCTGCTCCATCCATCCCTATGTTACACCTCCCTCTACATTTGGAGGGTGGCATCACAACATTACCTTCAGACTTGGAGGACAGCTTGGAAAAGGTAGCAAATGGCTCACTCACAGACCAACACTGAACATGGATCTGTCTGGACCAATGCAGCACAAAC
>WAAF01020277.1:33590-53011 GCA_013400475.1 Tricholaema leucomelas
ATGTTCAGGATCAGGTTGGATGAGGCCTTGAGCAACCTGTTCTAGTGGGATGTGTCCCTGCCTATGGCAGGGGGTTGGAACTGGCTGAGCTTTGAGGTCCCTTCCAACCTAAACCATTCTCTGATTCTCTACTCACCTATAAACGATCCCTTTGTTATGGAGGAAGAATAACCCAATTGAGATCTCAGCTGCATAGAACCTGCAAAACAACAAAGGTAGAGGTTTCTTACTGCATCAGGATTTCCTCCTGATAAAATGTTTTTGGAGATGACAAAACATTCTGGTAAAGAATCTTTTGCTAAAGTAAGAGCATATATCTGATTCAGTCCATAGATACTAAAGCATACAGCCAGTTGACATAAAAGGCCTCTTCTTTCCATCTGATAACATTTTGAGCATCTGATGATGATAAAATCACTCAGGGGCTTAACAAAAGCAATGAAAATGTCTCTCTAGACCACCAAGCAAAAAATGGTGCAGCTGGAACACAGCACTTCCCTGCGCTGATCTAACTCTGCCTGCAAAAGGTCATTATCTCTAATCACATATCAATGCTGGGTTCATGATGCAGCTCCATTTACACTGCACTTCAGACAGCATCAGACAATTTGCAGGAATAGTATCCCTTTCTGGAGGCTGCTAATGGATTAATTACATGAAGCTAATCAAAATGATTACCATATGAAATGTAATTGCTGAATGCAGTCGAAAGATACATAACATTGAGGGGTGTTTGGAGCCAGTCGCTGTGGCACTGTGCAAATTCTATGCAGGAGGATTCCTTAAAGATGAGATTAGTTTTTAGGGTGGCATAAGGGAGAGGAAAGCTCAGCTCTGAAACGTTTGATCAGAGGTGTTTGAGAATGGGTGTGCTGGGAGATGCTCCACAGGCAGGAGCTGTCAGAAGCAGCAGTTTGAGAGGGGTGTTGGCAAGTTACATTAGCTGGGAGTCAAGGCTGATCTGACACCGCCAGCTAGGTTTTGACTTCAGTTGAGTTGCTGAAATTTCATTCTGCACCTCCAATGCTTATATTTAGAAGGCTTCTGACTGAAACAAGCCCTGATTAATTACAGTGAGCTGAGAAATCCCTGTTGCTGAATTCCTAAAGCAGTTGGTCACACTTGATTTTCCAAGTTCCGCCGGGCAGTGATTTATGAGACACTAATAAATGATGACGAGCTGCTGTAGGCATGACTAAAATGCTGCTGATGGATCTCTCCACATCTGAACACACTGCAGGTCATTATCAGTTGCCCTCTGATAACACCAGCTGTACAATTACCTAAAAGGGATCATGTAGACAAACAACTTCTGCTCACAGCATCACAGACTCACGCAACCATTACGGTTGGAAAAGACCTTTAAGGCCATTGAGTCCAATCATTTATTAGCTCCTCATAAATAAAGCTTCTATTAAAGAGAAAAAAAGCAGGAGCACAAAATTCTTCTAAGCAAGATGCTGGATTTATCTTGTATAAACTGTAATTTACACTGCACTGCTGACTCTGTTTGCATTGCCTTTCCCTGTAACATTAATTCAGGCTGAAATGTTCTCCTCGCTCGCTTTTTATATTCGCTTTTCCAAACAGCCCCAGAATACCAACTAACATCTTTAATTTCCTGTCACCCTCTTTAAATTCTTGTCACTTTTAAAGCAGCCATTCCAGGCCTTTGTTTGTGCTGTGGTTTTGAACAAAAAGGCACAGCTACCTTTGCTCTGTGTAGGAAGAATGTTTAGAACATAAACTTCACCTCTCGAGCCTTAAAAACGCAGTAAAAAAAAAAAGGCTGGATGAAGATTTCCTACTGAACCTGGCAAGAGGGAGAAACTCAATATAAAATCGAGATGATGACATGATGTAAAGCTCTAAACACAAAGACTCACACTGCTTGTGGCTCCTTAAATTTTCCTACTTGCTGAATGTGATACATGAGATCCCCCCCGTTCACGTACTCCATCACAAAATACAGGCGGTCCTAGGGTAGAGCATGGAGAGAGGCAGAGAAAAGGGTTAGAGAAAAATGGTAGATGTGCATTGATCAGCAAAAAATTAGTCACTAATAAGGCATTAGAATGCTTTTAAGATTATTAGGACTTGGTTGGACATCCTGGCAAAATGGAGAGAGCAGGAAATGGAAGCAGAATGCTTTGTGAGACCTGCGAGAGCGATGAGCTCTGTCCAAGTTTGCCAGTTTCAGTGATGCACTTCCCTGCATTGTTTGGCTGCAATGGGTCCCAGAATTACTCACATCCACTCTGCCTGAAAATAATCTGCCTCTCTAAAAATCAATGGAAACCAAAAAGAAGCTAAAGATAGTGGGAAAAGCCTTGCTTTGAGGCCATTTCTAATCCTTCCTGGTAAGTTTTCCTTTGGAAGACAGGAGGCATTAATATCTCTCTCTCTATATATATATACACATGGTGCCATGGAGAGTGGCACTGAGTGCAGCCTCAGCAGGTTTGCTGCACCACACCAAGCTGTGTGGTGCAGCAGACAGGCTGGAGGGCAGGGATCCATCCAGAGGGACCTGGACAGGCTGCAGAGGTGGGCACAAGCCAACCTCAGGAGGTTCAACAAGACCAAGTGCAAGAGTCGAGGCAATGCCAAGCACAACTCCAGGCTGGGCAGTGAGTGGCTGGAGAGCAGCCCTGAGGAGAGGGACTTGGGGGTGCTGCTGGATGAGAAGCTCAACAGGAGCCAGCAGTGAGCACTTGCAGCCCAGAAAGCCAAGCAGAGCCTGGGCTGCAGCAGGAGAAGTGTGGCCAGCAGGGCCAGGGAGGTGATTCTCCCNGAGTGGTGAGAGGCTGGAATGGGTTGCCCAGGGAGGTGGTTGAGGCCCCATGGCTGGAGGTGTTTAAGGCCAGGCTGGCTGAGGCTGTGGGCAGCCTGCTCTAGGGTAGGGTGTCCCTGGGCATGGCAGGGGGGTTGGAACTGGCTGATCCTTGTGGTCCCTTCCAACCCTGACTGACTCTGTGATTCTATGATGATTCTATGATTAAAAGGAGGTTAGAAGGAATGTAATTGTAGGGCTCCCAAAAGTATCTGGAACCTTTACAAATGACATGAAATTAGTATCTTGTAGGCACAGATTTCAGGCAGAGGGAGGTGGGTAGGGTGTCCCTGCCGATGGCAGGGGTGTTGGAACTAGATAATCCTTGTGGTCCCTTCCAATCCTGACTGATTCTATGCTTCTATGGCAAAAAGGTACTGTGGAGGGAGATTTTTCTTGCACAGGGAGGCCTTTTAAAGGTCACATCCAGCCAGCTCAAATCAAACACGACCACAACACATCTAGGTGCACTTAAGCAGTATTTTCCCAGCCAGTGACCTTTAAACAGTAAGACTTAAACCTGTCTGTCCCCTGGTTTTTCAGTTCTGGAGCCCCCAACACAAGAAGGACATGGATCTGCTGGAGCCAGTCCAGAGGAGAGCCACGAAGATGCTGAGAGGGCTGCAGCAGCTCTGCTATGAGGACAGGCTGAGAGAGTTGGGGCTCTGCAGCCTGCAGAAGAGAAGGCTTCCAGGAGACCTTAGAGTGGCTTTCCAGTATCTGAAGGGAGCCTACAGGAAGGCTGGGGAGGGACTACTGACAAGGTCTGGTAATGTCAGGACGAGGGGGAATGGGTTTAAGCTGGCAGAGGGGAGATTTAGACTGGATGTTAGGAGGAAGTTCTTTCCAGTGAGGGTGGTGAGACACTGGCACAGGTTGCCCAGGGAGGCTGTGGATGCTTCCTTCCTGGAGGTGTTTAAGGCCAGGCTGGATGAGGCCTTGAGCAGCCTGCTCTAGTGGGAGGTGTCCCTGCCTATGGCAGGGGGTTGGAGCTGGATGATCCTTCAGGTCCCTTCCAACCTAAACCATTCTATGGTTCTATGCTTCTATGATAATATATGATGGGGAAATGTCCACTCTCCAAGTTTACAGAGAAGGAGATGAAAAACAAGTCCCTGTGTCAGGGCTGCCAGCAACCTAAATGAAACCCATCAGCATCGATTTGTGACTAATGGCTTCACAACATGACAGCAGCCATTAAGACTTTTCAACTACTGTCCTCAGACCTTTCAAAAGTATTTAGGAACCTTTGGCAACCAAGGTTTAAAGCTCTGGCTTAGCAAAGCACACACTACTGAATGCATGAGTTGTCACAGTGGTCTGCTTGAACTACCCTAGGAAGAAAAATCTTTACATCATACACTAGTTTAGGTTGGAAGGGACCTCAAGGATCAGCCAGTTCCAACCCCCTGCCATAGGCAGGGACACCTCTCACTAAAACAGGTTGCTCAAGGCCTCATCCAGCCTGGCCTTCAACATCTCCAGGGAGGTTGTGGAGCACAGAAGCACCCAATGTGATCAAAGATCACATTGGGTGCTTCTGTGTTCCACAACGTCCCTGGGCAACCTGTGCCAGTGTCTCACCACCCTCACTGGAAAGAACTTCTTCCTAACATCCACTTTCAATCTCCCCTCTGCCAGTTTAAACCCATTCCTCTTCATCCTGTCATTACAAGACCCTGTCAATAGTCCCTCCCCAGCCTTCCTGTAGGCCCCCTTCAGATCCTGCAAGGCCACTGCAAGGTCTCCTCGAAGCCTTCTCTTCTCCAGGCTGCAGAGCCCCAACTCTCTCAGCCTGTCCTCATAGCAGAGCTGCTGCAGCCCTCTGAGCATCCTGATGGCCTCCTCTGGACTGGCTCCAACACTTTCATGTCCTTCTTGTGTTGAGGGCTCCAGAACTGCACCCAGGACTGCAGGTGGGGTCTGAGGAGAGCAGACTAAAGGGGGAGAATCCCCTCCCTTGCCCTGTGCCCACACTGCTCTTGCTGCAGCCCAGCACAGGGTTGCTGTCTGGGCTGCACTCACACTGCAGGCTCCTGTTGAGCTTTTCATCAGCCCAGACCCCCAGGGCCTGTTCCTCAGGGCTGCTCTCAGCTATCCCTGACCCTTCTGGGAACTGTGCTTGAGATTGTATCTACCCAGTTGCAAGAGCTTACATTTGGCCTTGTTGAATGTCACAAGGTTGGCCTGGGCCCACCTCTCCAGCCTGTCCAAGTCCCTCTGGAAGCCTATCCAGGTCCCTCTGGAGCTTGTCCAGGTCCCTCTGGAATGCCAGGTTTATGTTTAAAATACAAGAGGTAATTCCATTTGGTACTTCTTCAGCATTTTCCATGTGCAGAAGCTATAATATATAGCTTGGATCACAGAATCATAGAATGCCTTAAGTTGGAGAGGACCTTAGAGATCATCTGCTCCAAGTTCCAGGGATGCCTCTCAACTAGACCTGATTGATCAAGGCCTGGCTGGTGAGAGGCCTGGAACACAAACCCTGTGAGAAGAGGCTGAGGGAGCTGGGGGTGTGCAGCCTGCAGAAGAGGCGGCTCAGGGCAGAGCTCATTGCTGTCTACAACTACCTGAAGGGAGGCTGTAGCCAGGTGGGGTTGGGCTCTTCTGCCAGGCAACCAGCAACAGAAGAAGGGGACACAGCCTCAAGTTGTGCCAGGGGAAGTCTAGGTTGGATGTTTAATTAATTACAAAGTTTCACAGAATCATAGAATCATAGAATGGCTTAGGTTGGAAGGGACCTCAAGGATCATCCAGCTCCAACCCCCTGCCATAGGCAGGGGCACCTCCCACTAGAGCAGGTGGCTCAAGGCCTCATCCAGCCTGGCCTGTTAGGAGGAAGTTGTTGCCAGAGAGAGTGATTGGCATTGGAATGGGCTGCCCAGGGAGGTGGTGGAGTCACCATCCCTGGAGGTGTTTAAAGGAGGCTGAGTGAGGCACACGGTGCCATGGGTCAGTTAATTAGAAGGGTTAGGTGCTGGGTTGGACTGGATGATCTCAGAGGTCTTTTCCAACCTGGCTGATTCTGTGATTCATCCAACCTGGCTTGGAGGGAGGAGGCATTTACAACCTCCCTGGGCAATATGATCAGACAGCAGGGCAAACATCAGGGTGGCAAGAAAGCCTGAGCTCACGTACAACTGTTTGGAAACAGGAGTGCAGCTGTGTCAGGAACGGTGGTTTGTCTGTCAAGGCCAGGACTCGTTTTTCCACCATGGTACACTCGACATCATCATCCTGAATCACCACATCTTTTTTCAGTATCTTGATTGCAAAGAGCTCCTCTGTCCCCTTCCTGTCTGCCAGCATCACCTGCACAGAAAGAACAGGGTGAAAATGTTCCTGCTGCCAAAGAAGGAAGGTGACTCATGTGCCTGAAGACTTCTATAGATGGCAATCCAGCTACTCGTTGTATTGACACAGGTTAAACCCATCAAAACACCCCAAATACCACCCCCTCCCCATCCCATTAGCCACTCCAACGAGCTGCACCAGCCACTGCAGACAAAGCCTGTGCCAAAGCCCTTTGGTTAATCACAGGCACCTTGCCAAAGGGCTGCTAAAATGTTAAGTCCCAGGAGATTTCTCCAGGAAAGGGCATTTTATCACACAGGTGGTTGTTCAAACAGAGAGACAGGCAGCAGTGTTTGCTTTCAACTCAAGGAAATCAAATTTATATACACCAATCCTTTTGGTTTTCCCCTCAATATTCAGCCTTGCCCACACTGGCAGAGTGACCTAGGTAGAAAAGAATAGAATAGAATCAAGCAGGTTGGAAGAGATCTTCAACATCAGCCAGTCCAACCTAGCACCCAGCCCTAGCCAAGCAACCAGACCATGGCACTAAGTGCCCCATCCAGGCTTTGCTTCAACACCTCCAGGGACGGTGACTCCACCACCTCCCTGGGCAGCCCATTCCAGTACCAATCACTCTCTCTGCCAACAACTTCCTCCTAACATCCAGCCTAGACCTGCCCTGGCACAACTGCAGACTGTGTCCCCTTGTTCTATTGCTGGGTGCCTGGCAGAAGAGACCAACCCCACCTGGCTACAGCCTCCCTTCAGGTAGTTGTAGCCAGCAATGAGGTCTGCCCTGAGCCTCCTCTTCTGCAGGCTGCACACCCCCAGCTCCCTCAGCCTCTCCTCATAGGGTTTGTGTTCCAGGCCTTTCACCAGCTTCATCTCCCTTCTCTGGACACCTTCCAGCACCTCAACATTTCTCTTGAATTGAAGAGCCCAGAACTGGACACAGCACTCAAGGTGTGGCCTGAGCAGTGCTGAGCACAGGGGCAGAAGAACCTCCCTTGTCCTGCTGGCCACACTGCTCCTGAGCCAGCCCAGGATGCCATTGGCTCTCTTGGCCACCTGGGCACACTGCTGGCTCATAGGCTTAATTTCCTTGGAACTTCCAAGAAATGAGGACTTTAAAGGATTTAAAAGGTTGGATATAGCCTGCCCAGCAGTCTCAGGGGGGTTTATTCTCCTAGTCCCTGGGGCATCCCCTACTCTGTGTAAAGAAATGCTCCCTCAAAATGCACATCCTTTTGTTTTGCTCCTTAGAGAATTTCTTCATTACTTTTTTCCTGGAGGAAAAACAAAAACCAAAGGTGAAGAAACAAGAACAAGGGGAAACAGTCCAGGTTGTGCTGGGGGAGGTGTAGGCTTAGGAGGAAGTTGTTGGCAGAGAGAGTGATTGGCATTGGAATGGGCTGCCCAGGGAGGTGGTGGAGTCACCGTCCTGAGGGTGTTGAAGCAAAGCCTGGATGGGGCACTTAGTGCCATGGTCTGGTTGACTGGATAGGGCTGGGTGCTAGGTTGGACTGGATGAGCTTGGAGGTCTCTTCCCACCTGGTTGATTGTATGACTCTATGAGAATTCCTACCTTTCCAAAGCTCCCCTTTCCAAGAACCATGAGAAAGTTGAAGTCTGACAGCTTCACCCTGTCCAGATTGTTGGATGGCACACTTGAGTTCTTGTCTTCTGTTGGAGTAATGACTTTGTTACCAGCTGGCCCAAGTTTGGCTTTCTGAAGAACATACACACACATACACACACAAAAACAGGCAAGTAAGAAGAGCAGCCCTGATTCCTTGACAGGTTGGGTCACTGGGTGAAGGTTAGGATTGGAGATGACCATATCTGAGGTGGCATTCCCAGGAGAAAGGCTGCATAACAAAACCTGCACAGACACAACTTTGAAGACTCATTCCAATGGTACTTTTTGCCATCACTGAGTGAACTGAAGTGTAAATCTGTGGTTTATGTAGAACCAGATAAGTGCAGATCTACTTATCTGGTTTGAAGAGCAAAACCAAAGCAAAAATCAAAGCCAAAGGGGAAGGGGGGAGGGGGAAATCACCTATTTTCATGCCAAAAGCAGCCTTAACTGGTGGGTTTCTTCTGAAATACAAACCAATGCTTTCACAAATGTCATGCCACAATCCACAGAGGGTGTTTGAGGATGTAAATATTCTCTCTTCAACACATTCTCCTCTTAAAGGTAATTTCTGGAAGTCGCTGCGTAACAAGAGTTAGGGAACCTTTGACATGCAAGTAAGAAAAATCACCTCCATTAAAACCCCAAACCAACAACCCATGAGAATTAATGCAGATGAACAAGGCCACTTTCAGACCAGCAACACAATCAACTCTGATTTTTCAATGCAGTGTTGATCTGGAAAGGGGGAGGAAGGGGAAATGTTACAGACAAAGGCTGCGTTTGGTTTGCAGAAGGGTGCGAGGGTCTCAGTATCTCAGGAGACATCAGCTCGAGTAAGCTGCATTTCAAACCTCAAAGGTAACAGAGGAGGAAAAAGACTCACCAAGAAGATAGTGCAGGTCACAACATAATGTCCCTCTTTCCCTCAAAATAATCTCATGCACCAGCAGAAGCAAAGCCAAGAAGATTTAAGCCTTTGGGCTTTAAGCGCTTTCTCCCCATCTATCTCGTCTGTGGGTCTGGCAAATCACCTCCAAAAATGGTTCACTTAGCCTGTGCCACTGACACAGGCTTGGCATTGATGGATCACTGCTTTCCTCGCTGCTCCACAAGAGGACAGCATTTGCATGGCAGCACTGGTTTAGGGATCAGGGTAACGACAGCAATCAAAGTTTATTCACAGTGTCACAATAAGTCACCTTAAAAGCCTCGATGGTAACCGGAGATACAATCTCAGCCCTCCCAGGCGAGGCTAAGGCTGCAAGGGATGACTTGATTCAGAGACTCCAGCACTCTGCTGCTGCAGGCAGTAATGGGAAGCAGTCCTCTGCTGAAATCACCACTCCAGGCTTGAAAAGCATGGTCAGATTGGATGGCTCTTCCTGCGACAGGTCTCGTTCCCTGCCTCAGGGATTATGGCATGCACAAAGCAGAGTGTGGCCAGCAGGCTGAGGGAGGTTCTCCTCCTCCCCTTTGCCCTAGAGAGGCCACATCAGGGGTACTGGGTCCAGTTCTGGATGCCCTCGTTCAAGAGAGATAGGAAACTACTGGCAAGAGTTCTGTGGAGGGCCACAAAGATGCTGCAGGGACTGGCACATGTCTCTTATGAAGAGAGGCTGAGAGAGTTGAGGCTGCTTTGTGCTGGAGAAGAGCAGACTGAGAGAGGAATCTTCTCAATGCTCAGCAAGCAAGAGCTAAAGGGTGAAGGTGCTGGGCTCCTCTCAGGGGTGGCCAGCGACAGGATAAGGGGCAGTGAACACAAACCAGGAGGTTTCACTTGAACTTAAGGAGAAACTTCTTTACTTTGAGGGTGACAGAGCCCTGGAGCAGGCTGTCCAGGGAGCACATGGAGATTGCTTTCTGGAGACTTTCCAAACCTACCAAGACATTGTGATCTTGGGAAATCTGCTCTAGGCAACCCTGTGTTAGGAGCTGATGATCTCCAGATGTCCCTTCCAACCCCTACCATTACCATTCTGTGATACTCTGATATCAATTTTGGCAGTTCTGATCTCTTTTTCACACAGTTAAAACCGTGGAATTTCTTCCACTCCTAACTTGCATGCAGGAAAGGAGCTCTTGGAGATGCTAACCAGCATGATGTGTGTATAAATGTTTAGGAAAAGGTAGTCCTGGGCATCAGCCTGAACCCTGGATTCTGCAAGAGATGGCCTCTCAGCAGATCTGGCTGCTGGGACAAATCTTGAATGGAGTTTCCTCTTGGGACAAAGCTCCACAACAACCCCAAGCAGCTCTACAGGCTGGGGACAGAGTGGCTGGAGAGCAGCCAGGAAGAAACGGACCTGGGGGTGCTGGTAGAGAGGAGCTGAAGATGAGGCAGCAGTGCCCAGGTGGGCAGCAGAGCCAATGGCATCCTGGGCTGGCTCAGGAGCAGTGTGGGCAGCAGGACAAGGGAGGTTCTTCTGCCCCTGTGCTCAGCACTGCTCAGGCCACACCTTGAGTGCTGTGTCCAGTTCTGGGCTCCTCAATTCAAGAGAGATGTTGAGGTGCTGGAAGGTGTCCAGAGAAGGGCAGCAAGGCTGGTGAGGGGCCTGGAGCACAGCCCTGTGAGGAGAGGCTGAGGGAGCTGGGGGTGTGCAGCCTGCAGAAGAGGAGGCTCAGGGCAGACCTCATTGCTGTCTACAACTACCTGAAGGGAGGTTGTAGCCAGGTGGGGTTGGGCTCTTGGTCTCTTTTGCCAAGCAAGCAGCAACAGAACAAGGGGACACAGTCTGCAGTCGTGCCAGGGCAGGTCTAGGCTGGATGTTAGGAGGAAGTTGTTGGCAGAGAGAGTGATTGGCATTGGAATGGGCTGCCCAGGGAGGTGGTGGAGTTGCTGTCCCTGGAGGTGTTGAAGCAAAGCCTGGATGAGGCACTCAGTGCCATGGTCTGGTTGACTGGACAGGGCTGGGTGCTAGGTTGGACTGGATGATCTCAGTGCTCTCTTCTAACCTGGTTGATTAACCTGATGATTCTATGATTCCTTTCAAGGCCACAATAGAAGAGTGGGCTGTAAGCAGAGCAATGAAGAAAAGAAAAATAAGAACTCCAACATCCTTCAGCTTTAGAAGATGAAGCCATGGTTTAAAAGGAGCAGCTTTGCTGGCCCTCACAGAAGGGCTCTCAGACACAAGCCTCTGCTCTGCTGATCCAAGAAGCCATTTCAAATTCTGCCTGTGCACCACATCAGGGAGATCCAAACCAGGCACTGAAAGGAGAATACTTGTTTTGCCTTTTACATTCTAAACCCACTGGGGAGGTTGTGGGCAGCCTCTTTAGACCTGATGAAGGTCACTCACATCTCGGCTTAGGAGCTGGGAGGGTTTTACACATTATTAAAGGCCAGTGGTGCGCAGCAATGAGACAAGGAGCAACAGCTGCAAATGGAGCAGAAAAGGTTTCTCCTCAACCTGAGGGGAAACTTCTTTGCAGTGAGGGTGACAGAGCCCTGGAACAGGCTGCCCAGAGAGGCTATGGAGTTTCTTTCTCTGGAGACTTTCAAAACCCTCTGGATGCATTCCTGTGCAGACTACCCTAGGGGATCCTGCTTGGGCAGGGGGGTTGGATTGGATGATCTCTGGAAGTCACTTCCAACCTCTACAGTTCTGCATTCAGACACAATGCTTTGAAGAGAAAAAAAATGCATCATTTTATAACAAAAGACGTTTTCTCCCAAGGCAGTTTTCTGCTTTGGGTCCGGACAGTGCTGCTTAGGCAGGAGTATGTCTGCAGCGAGCTTAGGCTGAGCAGCCCAAGAGCGGAGCTGCAGGTTCAGTGTAGTCTCCTGTGCCCTCTGCTGGCTCCCAGGGCTGGCAACATCAAGGCTCCATCCAACACATGCAGGATGGAATTGTCAGAATTTGAAGGTGGCATCTTGAAATAGTATTAGAGAACCAAGCCAAGGCCTCTCTGCACCCTCAGAAGAAAATGCTTCTGCGGAGCGAGCTCCAGAGATGCTTCCCCACTGCCAGCTCTGTCTTTTTTTTTGATCAGCTGCCACTCTCCATTTGCTATTTCTTTTTTAGGATTTTTAAGGAGATCATCACTCTCCCCTTGAAAGGTTGTCAAACCCTGGCACAGGCTGCCCAGGGAAGTGGTGGAGTCCCCATCTCTGGAGGGATTTAGAAGCTGTGTAGATGTGGTGCTGAGCGACTTGGTTTAGAGGTGACCTGGCAGTGCCAGGTCGATGGCTGGACTTGATGATCTTAAAGGTCTCTCCCAAGCAAAATGATTCTGTGATTCTATGACCTTCTGGCTGGTCAGGTGGGCTTCTCTGCCATCTGCTCCAGGTAGGTGGCCAAGGCAGGCAGGAGCTCATCAGAATGCACTTGGTTGTGAGCGATCCACGTTGATGGGAAGCTGACAGTTGTGGTTATCCCATCACTAGTGCTGAGCCACCTCAGGGCATCAACACAGACACTGCTACACTGGAAACAGAGGACCCTGCTGCAAACTCTATGCAAGAGAAGGTAGGGAAATGCATCCATGAAATGCTGCAGAGCAACCAGGCTGGCTCAATGAAAGCACATGGACCCAAGTGGAATGGGCTATGGACCTTAGCAAGTATCATCACCTTATCAAAGCTCTGTGTTCCCCTTCAGCTAGGCCACCAACCATCTGCTCATGAGCATGCTAAAAAAAGCTCCTCCCATTCAGCATGTGAATTCCTTTCACTGCTTTTTTGGCTTAAGGTCCTCGGGAAAGCAGAGTGGGAATTTCAAAGCTGGCAAATGTGCACTGGGAGGGAAAAAGAAAAGGAAACAATAATAATCCAAACCAAAACATTTCACAGATGATCCATTAAGAGCTACTGCAACAGGGCTCAGCTCTGACTGAGCCTCAAGGCATAGCACTTTGCTGCCTTCTTAGGACTATTTACAAAAAGATTTCCAGAGCTACTGAAACAAAATCAGGCTGTGGGCATGGAAATAAAATGAGATAAACATGGTCAAGCCATGAGGAGCTCCACTTGTGCCACCAAGGTTTTGATGGGACATTGAAGACATCTTTATGAGATAAACCCTGCAAGGTCTAGTACTTAGCATCTCTCTTCAAGAATGAGATGCTGTGTATATTCCATGTTTATCCTGAACTATAAACCTAACCCAAAACCTCTCTTAGAAGCTTCATGGATGCCCTGTGCTCAGCCAGCCAGATACAGCCTAGGTTAGTGTGTTCTCCTAAGGTCAGGAACAGGGAATGTTTTAAAGTGCTCTCCAAGCTCAACTGTGAGTTTTCTACCTGAGACACCTTGAGTAGCATGGAGGAAAAATGCCATGCAATCAAAGCTCTCTTCCAGAGCAAAATCTGCCCAGGGCAATGATGGAATCACTGTCCTGCAAGTGTCCTGGATGTGGTGCTGAAGGCCATGCTTTAGCGGTGGACTTGGCAGTGCTAATGGCTGGACTTGACCTTGGAGGTCTTTTCCAGCCTTTCCAAACCTATGAAAAGCACTTTTGCAGCTACAGCAGGGCCAGAAATGCAAATGATTCCTAAAGCTTTATTGGAAAAGAGCAGTGACATTTTGCCTCTTAGCATGAACTGGGAAACAGCAGAATCCTACTTGAATCCACCTCTATTTTTTGAGGGTGTGTGTGTGTGTGTGTATATTACAACCTGCTGAAGCTGAAGATGACATTCCAGGCCCTGGATTAACTTTCCATTTGGGCTGCTCAGCTTAATAGAAAAGCACAGTAGTGTTACAACAAAGCCAGCCTGCAGCAAACCAACCAGGAAAACTGTATCTTAAGGAATAAATTAGTCTGCACTGCTAGCAAGAGAGTTAATCTTGAGAGAAAACAAGGCATGCACATCATCTTACTTCCTCCAGTTTGGACGCACCTTATCTTGGCCACTTCTTTTACCCTGAAACCACAGGTGAGACAGACTTTATATATTCAGCCCAAACACCCTTCTCCAAGGAGTGTAACAGAAGATAGAGCTGGACATTAGGAATAAGTTCTTTACCAGGAGGGTGGTGGAATGCTGAAACAGGTTGCCCAGGGTAGTGGTTGAGGACCCATCCCTGGAGATATTCACAGTGAGGCTCAACAGGGCTCTGGGCAACCTGATCTAGTTGAGGATGTTCCTGCTGACTGCAGAGGGAGTTTGAGTGGATGACCTTTAGGAGTCCCTTCCAACCCAGACCATTCTATGACTCTATTCTATGATTTGTGTGCTTTTTAGAAAGGATAGAGGCCTGGAGCACAGCCCTGTGAGGAGAGGCTGAGGGAGCNCTCAGGTTCTGCTGTAAAAAGCCTTTGAATTTGTTTTTAATCTAAGTGCAACAAATGTCACAGAATCACAGAATAGTTAGATATGAAAAAATGGTTAGATATGGGAAAAAAAAGGTCTTCTCCAAAACATAATGAGGTGTGATGAAAGAGGGGGAGTGGGAAAAAAGAAGGGATTTAGGGAATAATAAGCCATTATTGAACTCAATTTTCCATGGCAGGAAATGTTGAGTCTTTTCAAAACTTTCCCTCTGATTTTTCAGTGTGAAGATGATCTAATGGGAATAAAAAAATAAACCTAAGCAGTGCTTAGAGAGATGGTTTAAGGTGAACCTTGTAGAGTAGGGTCACAGGTTGGACTTGGTGATCCCCAGGGGCTTTGCCAACCTGCGTGGTGCTGTGATTCTGTGCGATTTGCTCTTTCACCTTTCAGTTATTACCTAGAGCCCAGATACTAAGATCAGCACAGAGAGTGTGCTGCTCACCTTTCCCATTAGCCAGTAAATAAAGCAAATCTGTGAAGAACCAAACCCAAACAACCGACACCATTCACATTCCTCCCCTCGGCGTTTTCAAGGCGATGAGCTACACCCCACGACGTTGTTAACGCCTTGCGCCTCTCACCTCCGCTACCTCTCCTGCTGCTGCTGGCAGCACTCAGCTGGACTGGCTTTGCTCCCACATGCCAAGGGAATACTGAGTTCCAAACCTGCTGCCACACACCACCCCACTGCGGCTCAGCTTCAGCAGGGAGAAACCCAGGGCATTTCCCACGACCGAACATCGCAGCTAACAAAAGACCTTGCGACTGGAGGATGCCTGTCGCGGTTGCCAAGGCAACTCGCTCCCGGCAAGTTCGCAGCTGCCCAGCAGGGAGATCTACTGCTAGCAAATTTTCGACAGGCCAAAGCGATAAAGGAAGAATCATCGAAGAGCAGTGGCGAACCCGCTGCACGCGTGGAGGGGGGGTGCGGACACACACGGCACACGCAGCTGCTCTTTGGGTAGGGCACAGCTCAGTGCCCACATCGCATCCCGAGCTCCGGAGCTCCACTGACACCTGCAGGGAAAAGCCATGGAGAGCTCATTCCTGCAGCCCAGCCTCGTGGAGATCCACAGCTCTGCTCCCACTGTACACCAGCAGCCTCTCTCCTCCTCTCCAGCAGACTCCACCTGGCACCCACCGCTCTGCCCGCACAGCCGCATTCAGCCCCGAACAGCAAACCAACGATGTGCCAAAAGAAAGCAGCCCTGGCTTTAGTCTGACTGTGCCAGCAGGAGGGTCACCAGCCCAAGGACTGAATGAGCAGGCTCTGTCTTGTGTCTCCAGACTGCCTTGAGATCTGTGGAGCAGCTCTTGCCACAATTCAGTCCCCTTAACTACCAACGTCTCTGCCTCTCACACTGCAACAACTTCTCACCAGTTCTTTGCTAGACCCCAGAAAGCTCTTCAGACATCACCAGGTGATGGAATGGAGCCATCCCACTCTAACCTGCCTTGTTCCCAATGATTTCTGTTCCCGATTCTTAGATTCTATGAGGAGAGGCTGAGGGAGCTGGGGGTGTGCAGCCTGGAGATGAGGAGGCTCAGGGCAGAGCTCATTGCTATCTACAACTACCTGCAGGGAGACTGTAGCCAGGTGGGGTTGGTCTCTTCTGCCAGGCAAGCAGCAACAGAACAAGGGGACACAGTCTGCAGTTGTGCCAAGGGAGGTCTAGGCTGGATGTTAGGAGGAAGTTGTTGTCAGAGAGAGTGATTGGCATTGGAATGGGCTGCCCAGGGAGGTGGTGGAGTCACCGTCCCTGGAGGTATTCAAGCAAAGCCTGGATGGGGCACTTAGTGCCATGGTCTGGTTGCTTGGCTAGGGCTGGGTGCTAGGTTGGACTGGCTGAGCTTGGAGGACTCTTCCAACCTGGCTGATTCTACGATTCTATGTAAAGCTGAGTGCCATAGCAGGGCTGCAGGTCACAGTCTAACAGCACAGCAAGAACTGGCAAAATGGGTGTTGAGAAGCAAGGAAGGGAACAGTCTGAAGAGCACTGTGCCAGTTTCACTGCTGCAGCCCAGGAGGCTTTGGCTGCGAGTGTGAAATTAACGCTCAGTTACAGCTGTCACTACCTGGACTCCACACAAGAAGCATCGCAGCAACTCCAGTCCCAGACGAGCACTAGAAGATGTCACCGACAGAGCTGGCAAAGCTCATGCAGAGGATGCAAAAAAGAAGGAGAAACTTGAAAGCATTCATCCAAGTCTCAAGGAAGGACAAGAAGCCCTGTCGAGGTTTCCAGTCAGGAAGCCAAGCAGGCCTTTTGATCGATGGGCTGAGCCATTAGCAAGTGTTTAATAAAGTAAATAAATCCCATAAATTCCAAGTCAAAATCTGAAGGAAACAAAAAATAATCAGCCATTCCCTGGCACGTTCTCCATCACTGTGACAGCTTGTTTCTTACATTATTGCATTTCCAATTCCATGTAATTATAGATGCCAGGAAGGACTATCAATTTCCTAGTTTATGCAACTTAATTATCAGGATGCTGAGAATTTGAAATGAGAAGAGTCCATTTCTAAGCCCCAGCAAGACCTAATACTTCATCAGACTGAGTTTTAAGCTTAATACCATAACCTAATGCAAGCTTATAATTCATTAGTAGAGAGTTTTGTAGTCATGGAAACCAGAGAGATGTGGAAGTTGGAGCCTAAGCTCTGAATGATTTAGCAGCCCAGCAGCTTTAACCAGAGAGGAGACAGCATAAGGTGACAGCTTGGTCCAGCCTCAGCAGATGTGTCCTTGATGTTGCAAGTCAACAGGGGGAAAGGAACTTTCTTGGCCATTTGCCCTGCTCCCTGCAAACCTTGAGCTGAGCAATCTGGGGAGATGCTGTGGCATTAAATTTCCTGTGAAACAGAACAGAACAATCCTTTGCTCTTGTGCTTCTTGCCTTGGCTTAAAAATGCTCATAAAGAAGGTGGCTTTTTCCCACCTGCTGTGCCCTCTCACTGATTCTTACATCCTCCTCTCAAGAACAAGTAATTAATGAACCAAATTCCAGAAGTTTCTTGCACTGATGTGTGTATTTATCCATAGCTTGGATTAGACTGCAGCAGATGCCTAGACAAGACACTGCAACACAGCAAGAGACACCTTGGCTGTCCTATGGACATGGTCACTGTTTCATGAGGCTATTTATACAGGTTGTTTTGCAGCCAGGGATTCCCTGCTGGAATTCATAGAATCAGTCAGGGTTGGAAGGGACCACAAGGATCAGCCAGTTCCAACCTCCCTGGGAGGGACACCCTACCCTAGATAAGGCTGGCCACAGCCTCATCCATCCTGGCCTTAAACACCTCCAGGGATGGGGCCTCAACCACCTCCCTGGGCAACCCATTCCAGGCTCTCACCACTTTCATGGTGAAGAACTTCCTCTAATTGCATTAGAGTAAAATCTCTGCAGCAAGGAGAACAGGGACAGGCTGCCCAGAGAGGTAGCAGAGTCACAGTCTGTGGAGGTCTTACAGAAACATGTGGACGTGGCACTTCAGGACATGGTTTAATGGCCATGGTGGTGTTAGGCCAGTGGTCAGGCTTCATCTTAGACGTCTTCTTGTGCCAGGGGAGGTCTAAGATGGATGTTAGAAGGAAGTTCCTCACACAGAGAGTGATTGGCATTGGAATGGGCTGCCCAGGGAGGTGGTGGAGTCACCGTCCTGAGGGTGTTGAAGCAAAGCCTGGATGAGGCACTTAGTGCCATGGTCTGGTTGACTGGATAGGGCTGGGTGCTAGGTTGGACTGGCTGAGCTTGGAGGTCTCTTCCAACCTGGTTGATTCTATGACTCTATGATTCTCCAACCAAAACAATTCTGTGATTCTCTGAGCACTGAAAACATGCAAATGTCTACAGCTACCTGAAGGGAGGTTGTAGCCAGGTGGGGTTGGTCTCTTCTCCCAGACAACCAGCAACAGAACAAGGGGACACAGTCTCAAGTTGCGCTGGGGGAAGTACAGGCTGGATGTTAGGAGGAAGTTGTTGTCAGAGAGAGTGATTGGCATTGGAATGGGCTGCCCAGGGAGGTGGTGGAGTCACCGTCCCTGGAGGTGTTGAAGCAAAGCCTGGATGGGGCACTTAGTGCCATGGTCTGGTTGACTGGATAGGGCTGGGTGCTAGGTTGGACTGGCTGAGCTTGGAGGTCTCTTCCAACCTGGTTGATTCTATTCTAAATATTCCAAAAGCTGTTCTTCTGCACTCATTTACTTTCATCTTGGGAATCTCCTTCCTAAGATCCAGTCCAGCCCTTCAAACCATTCCTTCTTATCCTATTGCTAGCCACCCTGAAGAAAACTTCCTCTTCAGCTTTCCTGTGGGATGCCTTCAGACACTGGAAGGCAATTCATGAGATCATTCAACTCAGTGACTCAGAGAGGTTCCATTTCTCTCGCCCAGCACATTAAGTGCAGCACTACCAGGGCAGAAAGGCAAATAAGTACAGAATTCCGAAGGCAACTGAAGGTTGAGATGGAGTGAAATTGGAATGGGCTGCCCAGGGAGGTGGTGGAGTTGCCATCCCTGGAGGTCTTCAAGAAAAGGCTGGGTTAGGCACTTAGTGCCATGGTCTGGTTGATTGGCCAGGGCTGGGTGCTAGGTTGGGCTGGATGATCTTGGAGGTCTCTTCCAACCTGCTTGATTCTATGATTCTATGAAACAAAGGTCAGCAGAGGCAGCATTTGCCTGTGTGGCTGCAAAGCATTAAATAGTTTGATTAAAACAAAAATTATCATCAGTGCCAGGAAAAAAAAATCCTGCTGAAAGGGGTGCATGAAAAATTTTAGGCTGAATGGTGTGAAAAGAGAGTTTAATGTAATGAGTTTGTCTATTTCTTCACTTATTCAATAGAAAGGATTTGCGCGATTGCTTTCGGGACTTTCGCTAGAGACAGCCGCTTGCTTTGGGAGCTATTCCACGTTCTGCACTGACCTCTTGTGGTTTCTCGCTCCGAGGAGAAACCCTTTCCTCCAGCTCAGCATCACGTTCAAGGGATGGTTACTAAGCATAAAGGCAACCAGGGAATCCCAGAGGACAACACAGCAGCTCGCTACTGCCACACAGCATCTCCACGGGGCTGCTGAGCTGCGGAGGGCTCTAATCACAGTCACTCCTCAAAGTCTTTGGGTTTGGTTTACTTTGTTTTATTTTAATTTATGCTATGTCACTTTCATTTCATTTGATTCTATTTTCATCTTATTTATGTTCCTTTATTTTAATTTCATTTTGTTATTTTAATTTCATTTTGTTATTTTAATTTCAGTTTATATTTTTCTATTTAATTTTAATTTATGTTCTTTTTAGTTCCATTTTATTTTCTTTTCGTGTTCTTTTCTGTTCTTTTATTTTACTTTCATTTTATGTTATTTTATT
>WAAF01020281.1:0-24075 GCA_013400475.1 Tricholaema leucomelas
TTCTTGGCAAAACTGCATCAGCACCAGGGCTTACACTAGCTCAGGCAGAGCAGAAAATGGACATCTATAAAAAGAGATATAAACCTCCAAAACAAGATAAATGTAATGTACCCAAGGCTCCACTGAGGAACAGTTAGAATTACAGACTCATTTAGGTTGGAAAAGATCTCCTAGATCATCAAATTCAACCATTAACTCAACTACCAAGTCCCCTACTAAGCCATATACCCAAGCACCACATCTATACGGCTTTTAAACACCTCCAGGGATGGTGACTCCACCACCTCCCTGGGCAGTCTGTTCGACTGTTCAGCCTAAACCCCCCTTGGTGCAGCTTGAGGCCATTCCCTCTTGTCCTATCATTAGTTACACGGGAGAGGTAGAGTAGCCACATATATAAAAGCTTCCTTCTGGTCCTCTGGTTTTCTGTACCTCCTTTGCTACTCTTTCACTATGTCCAACTCTGACTTGGAGAAAAACTACTTCTGGAAAGATACTAAGTCAATCATTAACATGGCAATATTTTTATGAGGTTAGGACAAAGATGTGCGTTAAAACTTGAAACTCCTCTTGTATGTCTAGTTATGTACAACTCTCCAAAAAGAGTTCAACATAAGACCACTGAGTGGGAGGGAATAAGAAAGTAGGCAAATAAGGCTCAGCAGAAAACCATCTCTAGGAAAATATTCTGTGCTCTTTTCAAGAAAAGCTGGAGGAAAATTATCAAAATGTATTCATTTGCAAACTCAGAGACTAATTCCACTGTGGTCACATCTAAATTATTTGCAAATCAACCTTACTTTAATTTTATTAAGTATCTCCTGATATTTTTGTTCCTGGACGGGCTCCTAAAGTCTTTTTCCAGAGCAAGTCTTTCAATCAAAAGGAGATTGAGTCTTATCTTCATTCATTATAAACAAAATTTGTTTCAACAAGCCTACAGGTTTTACTGACATTCTCACTCTATACTTTCTGCCCTCATGTACACAAAATTTAAGAAATGATGAAAAAACTCCCAGAAAAAAAATACTCAGTAGTGGGAAAAACTGTAAGAGTGAGAATGGACCTTTCATTCCTGTTTCTACTGCTTTCAGTTACTACTAAGAGCAGATTGGATTGTTAAGGCACTAGGCTTCTGCACAGATCCCAGAGAGATGGCTTAGTTAGATCCAGGCCTTTCCATCCTGTAACATATCAATGTTACTGTATCAATTCTGCCACAAAACAATCCACAAATCACAAGAATCCACTGCTGCCTGCCATGGGGAAGTATCAAAGCTGAACAGGACCCTCTGCTCTCCTAATCTCCTTATTCTCTCCCTAAAGACCTAGAGAAAGGAGCAGTTGACAATCATGGAGAAGATTGCCTTGAGGATTTATCACCTGGCAACAGTGGCAGTCATGGGTTTGCCCAAAAGCAGGGGCTACTTTGCTTTAAACTGCACACAAACAGGCAGATGTCTCCTCCTCACCCCACAGAATCATAGAACAGCCTAGGTTGGAAGAGACCTTAGAGAGCATCTACTCCAACCTCCCTGCCATGGGCAAGGAAGCCTCTCAACTAGACTTGCTTGCTCAAGATCTTATCCAACCTGGCCTTGAACACATCCAGGAATGGAGCACCCACAACCTCCCTGGACAGCCTATTCCAGAGTCTCACCATCCTCATAACTGAAGAACTTCTTCCTAAGATCCATTCCAAACATACATTCCCTCAGCTTCAAACCATTGCCTCACGTCCTGTTGCTAAACAATCTTATGAAAAGTCCCTCTTCAGCCTTCCTCTAGGTTGCCTTCAGGTATTGGAAGGTCCCCCAAACAAAGTCTTCTCTTCTCCAGGCTGACCAACCCCAGCTCCCTCAGCCTATTCTCATAGTAGAGGTGCTCCAGCCCTTAGTCATCTTTGTGTGCCTTCTCTGGACTTGTTCCAACAGTTCTGTGTTCTTCTTATGGTGGAGACATCAGAACCAAACAGATTATTTGAGGTGGAGTCTTACAAAAGCATAGTAAAGGGGAAGAACCTCCTCTCTTGACCTGCTGGCCACACCTCTCCTGATGCAGCCCAGGAGACCATTTGCCTTCTGGGCTGCGTAAGTGCACTGCTGGCTCATGTTGAGCTTCAAACCAATCAACACCCTCAAGTCTTTCACTTCAGGATTACTCTCAACCCACTCTGTACCCAGCGTGTGTTTGTGCCTGGGATTGGCCAAAGCAGTACAGAAAGCCTATCTTATTTCCAGCAAGTAACAGCTACTTAGAAACCCCCACCCACAAAGAAAGCCTTCACAAAAACATGCTTTGTTACCTCTCTTTGCGGCTCCCCAGTTTGCGGGCTGTGTATTGGTCCCCATAGTCCACTATGGAAAGGTGACGAGAAAACACAGTAACTTTGTTGCCCACAAATAAATCCTCAAGGTGCAAACTCTCATACTTGGTGCGCTTCAGAAAGGTGCGATGGTTCTTCATATCATACTGCAGAGAAAGGAAGATTAAAATTCATCATAGCAAGACATTTAAGCTCTGGGCAAATTCAGTTTTTACTCTGCCTTCAGAAATTTCCATAGTACTTTGAGACTGAATCTCATCAAGGTTGTTCAGCCTGAAGAAGACTCTGAGACCTTCTAGCATTGTCTCAGTACCTGAAAGGAACCTACAGAAAGGCTGGAGAGGGACTTTTCATAAGGGTGTCTATTGATAGGGCAAGCAGAAGCTGAGAGAGAGTAGGTTTAGACTAGATCTTTAGAAGAAGTTCTTCAGTATGAGGGCAGAGAAGCTCTGGAATAGAGTGCCCAGAGAGGCTGAGGATGAACAATGGGTCATTCCTGGAGATGTTCAAAGATAGGTTATTCATAGAATGGTCTGTGTTAGAAGTGACCTCTGAGGGTCATCTAGTCCAACTCCTTCTGCAGTCAGCAGGGGCATCCTCAACTAGCTCAAGTTGCGCAGAGCCCTGTCTAGCCTCACCTTGAATATCTGCAGGGGTGGTGCCCCAACCACCTCCCTAGGCAACCTGTTCACTGGAACAGTGTTATTACCCTCACAGTAAAGCATTTGTTCCTAACATCCAATCTAAAATGAAGCCTTTGCCCCTCGTCCTATCACTACAGGCCTTTGTAAACAGTCTCTCTCCATCCTTCTTGTAGGACTTCTTTAGGTAGTGGAAGGTCACTATTAGGTCTCTCTGGTCTGAATAACCCCAGCTTCCTCAGCCTGTGTTCATAGCAGAGGTAGCAAGGATGAGGCCTTGATCAACCAGAGGCATCCCTGCCCAAGGCAGGGAGATTGGAGCAGACAATATCTGAGGTCCCTTCCAACCTAGGCCATTCAATGATCACTAAATTGATTTAATTTCTAACTCTTTGATCTTAGAGGTGTACCAGGAAAGCTTAGGGGACTAAACCAAAAGATTAAAAATTCATTGTATTTAAATCATATCAGGTTGACAGCTGTCTGCAGTTTTTATTTTATCATTCACTTGTGCCAATTTGAGCTGTGACAAACAGTTCAGGTGCCTAGTGGATACCTCTGTCCAGTCTCTCTGAACACTTTTCCTTGCAGATCTATGCTGTTTCACAGACCAATGGCTCATACCATGAATGATACACACTCTGGCAAGTCTCCTTCTCAGGGCAATGTTCCAGTGATACTATGCTTTATTTGACTGAATAAGACTCAGAATTAGAGATGGATGGATGACTGCAGTACTAGGCTGAGAGGTTCTCACTGCCTAAAGCTGCAAGCTCTAAGGCCTGTCAAGACAATTCAGCTCTGTATCATCATTCCAAGCAAGACGCAAGACATTAATGTGTAGTTTTCTGGGTGGGCTGGCAAAGCACAAAAGGCAACCTGCTGAACAGCTTCTTCACTGTATGTAGATATTAAGGTGCATTCAATTTCCTGAAGAAGCAGAAGTCTATGAAAAGAAGAGTTTTGTTCTTGTTTGGTCTGATTTCCTCTTCTCTGTATTGAATTGCATGTTCTGTCCTTTATTGCAATGTTATACAGACTAGAGATAAAAGAAAAAAAAAAGAACAAAAACTATAATTCCCAAAAACTGTGAAAGAAAAGAACCAAGAGCAGAACTGTATACTCCATGTTTTGAAATGCATGAATACTTCATCCTGTTAGAAGTTCTTTTAGCAGAATTGCAAGTTTTTCCATAATAATCACAATTATGGATCAAAAAAATATATACACTGATAGTTCTCTCTGCTGAAGCAAGGAATAATCCTCCCCTGCTGAAATGTCTTCAGCGTTTCATACATGCTCCTACTGAATGTTCTCTATTCAGGCATGGTAGGGAATGAAATGACAGCATGCTAAGACAAAACAAACAAAACCAAAACACAAACTTGAATCCAACTAGTTTTTTTTTTCCTGAACTTTGCCAGGAAGCCTATTAAATGTCTGGGTCATATTCACATTCTTCAGAATCTTGACTAAAAATCTGAACATTTCCTTGGTTATTCCCCAAGACATTTCTTGTTTCCCAAGAGGCAAATAAAAGTAGAGGGGAGGCATTTACCTGTTAAAGAATTTTTCTTTAGTGTGGAATTCTCCATCTGTTTAAAGTATCTTTTTATAAAGCAAATGGACAGGCTGGAGAGGTGGGCCCAGGCCAACCTCATGACGTTTAACAAGGCCAAGTGTAAGGTCCTGCACCTGGGTCGGTGCAATCCCAGGCACAAATACAGACTGGGTGGTGAATGGCTGAGAGCAGCCCTGAGGAAAAGGACCTGGGGGTCTGGGTCGACGAGAAGCTCAACATGAGCCGGCAGTGTGCACATGCAGCCCAGACAGCCAACCGAGTGCTGGGCTGCATCAAGAGAAGTGTGGCCAGCAGGGCAAGGGAGGGGATTCTCCCCCTTTACTCTGCTCTCGTCAGACCCCACCTGGAGTACTGTGTGCAGTTCTGGAGCCCCCAATACAAGAAGGACATGAAACTGCTGGAGCGGGTCCAAAGGAGAGCCACGAAGATGATCAGAGGGCTGGAGCACCTCTGCTATGAGGACAGGCTGAGAGAGTTGGGGCTCTTCAGCCTGGAGAAGAGAAGGCTTCGAGGAGACCTTATAGTGGCTTTCCAGTATCTGAAGGGAGCCTACAGGAAAGCTGGGGAGGGACTCTTTACACGGTCTAGTAATGTTAGGACGAGGGGGAATGGGTTTAAGCTGGAAGAGGGGAGATTCCGACTGGATGTTAGGAGGAAGTTCTTTACAGTGAGGGTGGTAAGGCACTGGAACGGGTTGCCCAGGGAGGTTGTGGATGCTTCCTCCCTGGAGGTGTTTAAGGCCAGGCTGGATGAGGCCTTGAGCAGCCTGCTCTAGTGGGAGGTGTCCCTGCCTATGGCGGGGGGTTGGAGCTGGATGATCCTTGAGGTCCCTTCCAACCTAAACCATTCTATGATTCTATGAAATGATAAGCCACAGCAGAAGAAAGATAAGATTGTTTGGATTGCTCCTGTCTTGCCCAAGTATAATTAGAAGTACCCAAATCAAAATACCTCTCTGATACGAATCTGTCTTTCTTAAAGATTTCTTCTCTCTTTTAAAGACATCTCTTGTTGAAAGAAAGTTGGTCAGGCTTTAAGAATTCCTCATGAGAATTATTAACTATGGAAGATTCAGAGAATGGAGCATCTCTTTGTCAACAGGTCTCATCTGATCACATGGGTTGTTTGCTGTCCTGGAATAAACACCTATGCTGGTTTTTTTTTCCCAGCTGCAAAGCAAGTTAGAAACTTATTCTTCACACTGTTGTTTTTCTTCAGAGGAGCCAAGACATGAAGAACTGCGGAAGAAAAGGAAAGTTTAGGACGTCACCTAACACAAGCCATCAATAGCTCTGCTCCACCCTCAGCTGAGGTGTATGATAAAGAAGAGTTATTCTCAGGGAGGTAGGAAAGGGGATGAAAGATCTTTCTCATGATCAAGTTAAAGTTGGCTCATATCCATTACTTCCCTTCTCCTAAGATATGTCAGAGGTATAAGCAGGCTTTTGCTCCCTCAAAAAGATACAAAAATATGTAAATTCTGCAGAAACCTAAATGATTTTTTTTTTAAATCAGAGAAGAATTCTAGATTTGATCTCTGTCCAGAAACTCACTCTCAAAATGGATGTTGAGATACTCTTTCTCTAGAAAAGACAAGCATTTTTGCTTTTTCAAACTTCTGTTCTGATCACACATAGTCCATATATACTCATGACTATGTACACACCATACTATCTTAACCTAAAAGCACAGCAGGAAAATACAAAAGTCTACCAAGCCATAGGTGTTTTATGATGAAAGCATTAATAAGCTCAAGAACACCTTGAAAGTTCTTGGTTTTGAGACATCTAGGTGAAATGAACAACAATTTTGCCAGCCTACACATGGTTGTGTAGGAAGATTATTACGGCTCCTGACTGATTAGCTAAACTGTCTCTGGGAAAGAAAAATCCTTACATTTTGACAACTGTGCACACAGGCTTCACACTAAGAAGTAACTCAAAAGGGACAACATCATGATAGAGTTTGTTTAAAGAGACTACTAGGAACGAGTGCAAAGTTCACAGATGGGTACCATGGTTTCAGTAGGCACTACATTGGGTAAGAAAAGGCAGGTTCCATTAGCTTTATTATTTCTGCATTTGATATTTATAGCAGGTAAACTAAAACTTGATAATGGAATTACTAAGTGTGAATATCCAAGTCTAGGCTATTCTCAGGCACTTGGGTCTTCATTAAAAATGAGAAAAGACTAACTCAGACTGTTCGCTCATTCCTCAAAGGCAGCCCAGAACACAGATTGGTTCATTAGGATTATTTACAGTACATACTACTTTGTATATATACATACACACACATATATATACACACATACATATATGCCTGCTACTGCAAAATGCTTGCTTTAATCTGCTGTCAAAAACTAAGAAGGATTATCTGTGTGAATCAGAAATCAGAAAGGCCTCTACAAACACCATTGATGGAAAAATTCAGACCTCACTGTCTGAAACATCCTTCCTTTCATTAACATTAAATTAAGACCAGTTCAGCATTTCCTCTACTTTAATAAGACTCTTTTTGTATTTTAATCTTCAGAGATTTCTGGAATTCCATCTGAAGATTATTTCCCTGTTTGGAATCAGCTTCAATTTAGGTTTCTCAACTGGTAGGTCAGCATTGCTGAGTTTCAATACAGAAACCTGAGCAGAGACTGAATGAAAACAAACTTGTGAAAATTAATGTCTCCATATCAAAGAAACCTTCAAGAAAACAGAATTTATAAATGTGGAAGCTCTTCCACATGGGTCACTGTGAATTTGTATTCTCACTTTTCTTTTAGTTGTAGAAACAGAGCAAGATACATCTTAAATCATGTTTTCCTTACCTGGAAAGTCAATAGAAACCATTTAATGACTATAAATTGTACTTTTTTATTCTTACCATTTCAACTGATCCATCTTTCGGATAATACAGAAGTTCATAACGACGAAAGAGTGAAGCATTTGGGTCATACCATTCGGCAGTGAAAGCAAATCTGTCATCTTGACTCTGGAAAAAGAAAAGGGGGTTGGAAAGGCTGTTAGAGAAAGCACTCATCTTTTATAGGTAAAAACACACTACAAAAAAATAATCCTTATATTGATTATCAGGAAAGTAAAAAATACAAATACAAAAATCACTAGTAAATGCACATCCACAGTCTGCATATCATCTTCTGCCTACCACAGCGAGGGACATCTTTTCACTTGTTATCTATCACCCTTTAAACATGATGGGAACAGCACAGCAGTTTCCCAGGCAATCTCAGAACCTATTCCAATTCAATCAGTCATGAAACATGGATTGTCACAGAAATTGTTGTTAGACTTCTTCACGCTGCAGTTGTTCAGCCTGGAAAAGAGAAGGCTCCAGGGAGACCTAGTAGTAGCCTTCCAGCACCTGAGGGGGTCTACAAGAAGGATGGAGAGAGACTGTTTACAAAAATTTGCAGTGATAGGATGAGGGGCAATGGCTTCAAACTAGAGAAGAGTAGACTTAGATTGGATGTTAGGAACAAGGTCTTTACCATGAGGGAGTGGAATACTGAAACAGGTTGCCTGGGGAGGTGGTTGGGGCCCCACCCCTGCAGATATTCAAGCTGAGGCTCAAAAGGGCTCTGGGCGATCTGATCTAGTTGAGGATGCCCCTGCATCATTTGTCAAAAAGGATGTGTATGCTCACAGCTAATTTCATAGATTCACAGAATGGTTTGGTGGGAAGGGACATTAAAGATCATCTAGTTCTTTGAAACTCCCATGGGCAGGGACACCCTCCACTAGACCAGATTGCTCAGGGCACTGTGCAACCTGGCCTTGAAGATCTCCAGGAAGGGAGCATCCATGAACGCCCAGGTCAACCTGTTCCAGTGTCTCACCACCCTCACTGTAAAGAATTTCTTTCTAGTATCTCATCTAAATTTCCAGTTTTCCAGGTTAAAGCCATTCCTCCTCATCCTATCACTACAAGCCCAAATTTTCCTGTAGGCCTATAAGGTCTCACTGGAGCCTTCTCTTCTCCAGGCTAAACAGCCACAGCTCTCATTGCCTGTCCCCACAGAGGAAGTGCTCCAGCCCTCTGATCATGGCTTCCTCTGGACCAACAGTTAAAAGCCCTTATATTATCATTATTATTGCTATTACATCTTAACACATTTTCTACACATCCTACAAGAAAACATTTCTCCCTTTCTGAGCAGTCATGTCTGAACTCTTAATGATGAGATAAACATATTCAAGTTGAGGACAACATTAGTTTGATTCTCTACTTAGCTTCCTGAAATTTACATAAAGCATAAACAGCCCAATCTCATTTACAACTCATTCCCTGTTCCTAAAGAGTGCGACAAGAAAGCTAGAATGCAATATTTTAAAACCATAGCTACATGCATAGCTTGTCACCCTTCAGAGGATAATCCTCTACAGAAAAGTAAGCACAAAGCTGATGCCATACACGTAGATGTGCACTTCTAACACTCCTTAGCAGTCTATGTTTGTTAGCTACTGATCCTGCAGCATCAATTATTTGATAGCCACTAGATGCAGCTTTAAAATTTTATTTTCCACACTTCCTCTACGTCTGATTGCTACTCCTGAGGGTAAGTTCAATCTTGTCATAGGCTTTCCACTGTTTAGATGTATGTGTACCTTTCTTCAACATCTCAAACATTTAGCTACCACTGGGACTTCAAGTTGAAGCTATGTAGGCCTTTCAGATTTTAGAAAACAGCATTAATTCTGTTGTTTTAAAGATGGCTTCTATGAGTATTCTGGAACATGGGCAGGAAAAGAACCATCAGTTTCCATGAGGGCAAGCCCGTGGACACTTAAAAACAAACCCACTAAACCAAACCAAAGCAAAACAAACCCAAAACAACAGTGATCTCACTTTTGCTGTCAATGCTTTTTTTTCCTTTCAGCTTCTTCAGCTTAAAAGTGACTGCTTGCATTTACCTTGTATTTGGGGCTAAACTCCATCAGCTGCTTTATCACGTTATGACCCCTCCCCCAGCAGAGAGTAGATTGGAGCAAATATTCTCTGTCCCTCCACCCTAAGCCACTCTGTGGTTCTGCAATATTACGGAGATGCAGTTCGCTACTAAAGAGGTTGTCTAAAAAGACAAACAATCCCATTTCTAGTGTACTACCCTCCAAAAGTCAACTAGTGATGTATGAAATTAAAAAAGATGCACCATCCTTAATCAATGAAGTCTCAGAACATGAAGGCACACACAAGTGCATTATTTCACGCTATGCATTTCGAACTAGCACATCATTTTCAAGCCTATTTTCTAGGCAGCATTTTCCAGAACCAACTAATTTTCATGTAAGCAAACTTTACTTGTCTCAGAGAAGTAATGCATTTATGTGAACAAGCAAAAGAAAAAAAGTTTCACTTAGTAACCATTATTAGTCATCAGCATCTTCATGTTTACAGCAAGAAACTACACTGTGTTTCTGGAATGGTGAGGAATTCGTCTATTTCCTTCTAAAGCCAGTGTCAGTTTAAGATCCACTTGAAATTCACATTATAAGATCTGAATGTCTGAGCTATTCATATTTGTTATTCATCAAGCTGCTTCTAGTTCAGCTGAATGGCAGAAATGACCATTCTGTAGTTATCTTCCTTTAGTACTGTGAGCAAAGGCAACATAATAAATGCTACTTACTGACTTCAGAAACACTGCAGAGCTATCCCCCAAACACCCAATAATGTTATCGGCAAGCAGGAAAATTTGAATCCAGTTCTGGGCTCCTCAATTCAAGAGAGATGTTGAAGTGCTGGAACGTGTCCAGAGAAGGGCAACAAAGCTGGTGAAAGGCCTGGAATACAAACCTATGAGGAGAGGCTGAGGGAGCTGGGGTTGTTTAGCCTNATTTTGTATCTGTAAAATATAGAGAAGCAAGAGTTTTTTTTCTAAAATGACCGAGACAAAGTCTGTAAAGCTTCTCCTGGGCTATAACAAGAACTTAGAACCACAGAACCATTGAGTTTGGAAGAGACTTTTGAGATCATTAAGTCAAACAGCTCATCTAGAGCTCACAGTCCCACCAATACTGCTAAGCCACTACCACTAAATCATGTCCCTCAGCACCATATCCACACATCTTTAAAATACTTCCAGAGATGGTGACTCCACCACCTCTGTGGGCAGCATGTTCCAATGCCTGATAACCCTTTCTGTGAAGAAAGTTTTCCTAATATCCAACCTGAACCTCCCCTGGAACAATTTGAGGCCATTTTCCCTTGTCCTGTCACTTGTTGCATGTGAGATCGACCTCCATATTGCTCCAATCCTCTTTGAGGTAGTTGTGATGGGGTCTCTCCTCAGCCTCCTCTTCTCCAGTCTAAACATCTACAGGTGCCTCCTAGGACTTGTGTTCAAGGCCCTTCACCAACTTAGATGCTCATCTCTCCAGACATGCATCTCAATGTCCTTTGCTCAATGAGGAAAGGCTGAAGGAGCTGGATCTCTTTAGCTTAGAAGAGACTGAGCAGTCTCTTCTACTACTAAGGTTTACAAAAATGTGAAGAGATTGTGCTGGGAGGACGCAGCCAGGCTCTTCTCAGTGATGTCCAATTCATCATCAGCATTTATCACAACCAATCCCAAATCTGTTTTATCTATCACCTTAACAAATTAATCCCATATTTTAACTGGCATGCACCATGCACTAGTATAGGTTAGGGGTTGACCTGCTGGAAAGCAGCTCCATGGAGAAGGATCTTGGAGTCCTGGTGGAAAGGAAGTTGACCATGAGAGAGCAAAATGCCCTCGTGGCCAAGAGGACCAGTGGTATCGTGGGATGCCTTAGGAGTGTGACCAGCAGGACAAGAGAGCTTCTCCTCCTCCTCTACTCTGCCTTAGTGAGGCCTCAACTGCAGTATTCTGTCCAGTTTTGGATTCCCCAGTTCAAGAGAGACAAGGAACTGCTGGAGAGAATTCAATGGAGGGCCATGGAGATGATGAAGGAACTGGAAAGTATGTTTTATGAAGAAAAGCTGAGAAATCTGGGGCAGTTTAGCCTGGAGAAGAGAAGGCTGAGAGAGGATCTGATGAGTGTTTATGAATACCTTATGGGTGAGTGTCAAAAAGAAGGGGTCAGTCTCTTTTCACTGGTGCCCTGTGGTAGGGCAAGGGGCAATGGATACAAACTGGAGCACAGAAAGTTCCACCTCAACATGAGGAAAAATTTCTTTCCTGTAAGGGTGCTGCAGCACCGGAACAGGCTGCTCAGAGAGGTTGTGGAGTCTTCTCTGGGGACCTTCAAAGCCCTTCTGGATGCATTCCTGTGTAGCCTACCCTAGGTGATCCTGCTTTGGCAGGGGGGCTGGACTCACTGATCTCCAGAGGTCCCTTCCAGCCCCTACCGGTCTGTGATTCTTTAAACTTTCTGAACCTGTGTCAGGGCAAGTCCTCACTGAGGCACTAGAAAAGAGGCAAAGACTAATTGTCAAACACTTTCAATATATAAGTCTTGGTGCTCGGAGACAGACAGATGTCAGGATCTTACCCATAATGAGCCAGCAGCTCTGATATTATCTTTCCTGAGAGTTTACTTCCATTTGGTTTACTGCTCAATCAACAGGACTGGCACAGCACACAACTTTCTTACATATGCTTTCACTAGTGTGCCCTAGACTACAATGTAGGAAGGAGACTCAAAGATGAGAAAGTATTACGGAAGACATGATAAGTTTTATCCCTGGCTTCTGTTCATCCTCCTAATAAAGGAGAGAAAACTGACCAGAGAAGAGTGGTTATAGACCAGCAATGACCTGTCGGGTGGTATCATGTTCAATGTACCACACTGTTCCAGACCAATACCGAAGGGGAAGATTTCACAGCCCAGTACCAGAGAGCCCCAGCACTTCATTCCCCCAAGAAATGGCTGAAACAGGCAGTCACTTGTGAAATCAACTTGCTGTGAACAGCTCAAGTAATAACAAACCAAATGAATCTATAAATACATTAAAACTCTGAAAATTTTTGCTTTAAAGCATGAGTTTACATTCATCTATATACTGTACCCTCATTAAAATCACACACAGCCTCAGGTCTCATGACTATGCAATTAACGAAGCAATATGTAATGAGGAAGAAATAATTTTTCATATCTTTTCACATCAGTGGAAAAATCAGCAGCATTCAAAAACCCAGCAGTGACTGTGTACTTCATATTTACATACTGATAGTTCTACAGCAGCTGTCTTTAGCTCAAATTTTACAGTCCCTTTCCATGCTAAAATCACCACGGGAACTGGTGATGGCAAAAGTTCACCTACTGTGAATACAGAAAGAAAAACCTCTTCCTTTCTTCCTCCTTTTATAAGCTGGATGGGAAAACACTTTGATGCACGCGTAGGTTTTGTTAGCCTACACTCTTTTGTTTATATTAGTATGTGTGAATATGCAGTAGGATGGCTCCATGCACGAGCAACATCTACTGAAGCTTAGCTGAATTAAAAAAAAGATTTTGCACTTAGTTCTGGAAGTGATGGGGGAAGCAGCCTTTCTTAGGTAGCACAGCACTAAGTTCTAGAAGATAAATCCAAGCATCATAGAGAGAAACGGTTTGTCTGGAACACAGCTGGCAAGGAAGCTCATAACCAGAAAGCAGAACGCTTAGCAACCTGGACAGGAAATGATTACTTGTTCTGTAAACCTGCTACACTTTCAAAGAGCTTCTGCTCTGCAATAAAACAAAAGCAGATCTTCCAAGTGGTTTCATGAGAAGCAACAGGAAGAAGAATGTTTTCATGAGATGCAGGAAGAGTGAGGTGATTCTCCGGCTCTGCTCTTGTGAGACCCCACCTGAGTACTATGCCCATTTCTGGTGCCTCTAGCACAAGAAAGATATGAAACTGTTGGAAGTGGGTCCAGAGTAGCACCACAAAGATTATCAGAGGGCTGGAGCACCTCCCTTGTGGGGACAGGCTGCAAGAATTGGGACTGTTTAGCCTGGAGAAAAGAAGGCTCCAGGGAGGCCTTATAGTGGCCTTCCAGTACCTGAAGCGGGCCTATGAGAAAGCTGAGGAGGGACATTTTACAATGGCTTGTAGTGATAGAAGATGGAATATATTGAAGCATAAGGAAGGCAGATTTACACTGGACATTAGGAAGAAATTCTTTACAGTAAGGGTGGTGAGACAGTAGAACAGGTTGCCCAGGGAGGTCATGGATGCCCCCTCCCTGAAGATGTTCAAAGCCAGGCTGCATGAGGCCTTGAGCAACCTGGTCTAGTGGAAGGTGTCCCTGCCCATGCAGGGGGTTTGGAACAAGATGATCTTTAATGTCCCTTCCAATCCAAACCATTCTATTAATTTATGAACAGCGGTAGAACAGCAGTCCAGGAACGACTGAATTTGCACCAGACAGTAGAGAACCAATTTAATCCCTCTGGTCTGAACCATACAGAACAGACATCTGCATTTAGTTTTCCCAGCTTCAAAATGCTTCCTGACTGCCACAATATTTTATTGTTCTGGGGTGAATACTTCTGTCCTCTTCCTCTAGTGCTGACTAGAAATTTCCTCCTAGAGTTTCTCTTACAATGGAGAACACAGGGAATCAGGAGCTAAGGAGGTCTTTTTTCTGCTGGTCATATGCACTCTGAAACTTTTCACAGTCCAAGGGCAGGGCAGTTGACATGATTCCCCTCACTGCTCTAAGGGCAACATATTTGTACTACAATACTACCTTTCACATGACTTTCTTTTTCCCATTATACAGATAATTCTGAGCCATTTGTAGACTTGAAGTTAGTATTCCTCTGCCAGTTTGTCATTTCATGCCTTTAAGCTGCAACCCCTGTAATCTGTAATTGACTGGAAACAACTACTTGTGCTTAACCTAGTCATCAGCCTGCAATGTATCATGACTTCTTTAGCTTAAAACTTACTCATGAAAATGTCACATGAAACAATACCAAAATAGGTCTTGGATTCAGAATAGCCCTGAGGTATCTCCAAAATGCATCTTCACATGCCGTTAGCAGTCTGGTCTGTCTAAGGCTTATACCTGCTATCAGGAACTTCAACATGCATGACATATTTGACACAGGCCCACAGTCTGTTGCCTACATATTTACAAGTTTAGGAGTCATAAGGAGTATTGTTAAATTGTAAGTAGGCAGCTTCGTGTCTGCTGCTCCTTCAATTTTTCTCAGTGACTCAGAAATCAGACCAGAGAGAAAAAGAATCGAAGAATCTGAATCAGCTTCTAGTGAAGCAATAAAAAGACAGCACAAACCTCAGTAAAAGCTAAGACAGCACCAAAAGGATCCATCTTGCTGTCTTTTGTATAACTGTGCTGGCAGAGGGAAAACCTGCAGTTAAGCACTGATATTAAGAATCAATTTGTTTACACAAAAGTTACAGAATGGTCCAGCCAACAGGAACTATTCCCACACTGAATAGGTATTTCTCCTAATACACATCCAAAAAAAAATCCTCAAAAACAAAGAAACAAAAAACCACAACCCAAAAAACCAAGCCTTCCAGAAAAACTTCCCTGAAACTCCCTAAAATTCTGGCAATCATTTTAAAAGAAGCATTTGTTTCATAATCTGCCTTCCTCCAACCAAGCCGGGGGCACTCTCAAAAATATTTTTAGAAGAGTAAGAACATTTTTTATGGAAAATGAGATGGCATCAATCACAGAATCACAGAAACACTCAGGTTGGAAAAGATCCTCAGGATCACCAAGTCCAACCAACATCCCTACTCTACAAGGTTCAACCTAAACCACAGTCCCAGGCATCACATGCAAATGTCCTTTAAACACATCCAGGGTTGGTGACTCAACCACCTCCCATACACAAAAGTATGCAAGTTTGCTGCCCATTCTCTTTGGTGAAAAATAAGATTTGTTGAAATGGACAGTCAACAGATAGCTTTCTCCTCATCTTTCCTCTTTGTGGGATGTGTGTTTCCTCTTTGCTGTATGTGTTGGTGCATTCCATGGACAGATGCTGGCCTCATGCTTTTCAGACAGTGGGCTGAAGTGAGGAACCTGACCAGCTGCCTTCATCAAGAACATTATTCTCAGAACTGGAACCAGAAGTTGCTGTTGTAGATACATGATCAACCTTTAACAGCAGGTATCCAAGTCTTGCCATGAATTGAAACGGTTCCTCGAAGCTCATAAACCACCAGTCACTCATCTTCCAGACCAATCACCACTCAGATTTAACTCTACTTCCTAGTACAGAAGAAGACTCAAACAGAAATTAAAAGAAAGTCACTGATAAACCCCTAGTCTGAGGAGTAGTCATGAATTTCAGCCAGATCCATCTCCACCTTCCTCAGAGGCAGCTACTCAGTCTTACACTCCCCCAGCAGGCCACAGATGCAAGCACTGTCATAGCACCACTTGCTTTAAGAGCCCCAGAAATATTTTAATTGCTTTAAATGGTTCACTTATGAGTTTTCCTGGTCTCTCATTCTAACATCCATCTAGCTGTGCTTTATTTTGGTTTTAGGTGCCTCTGCCTAGGGAATTGCAGGCCGGGCACTTAGCCTAGCTTCAGCAGCTCTGAGTGCTTCTGAATTGAGAACAGAAGGAAATGCAACTTGAATTATCTGTAAACATAAAATTATCTTTAAAGATAAACCAGAGTTTAGGAGTGCTTTCCTTTCATGTAAGTGCATCTTGAACGTGACAGTCCTCTGCAGATAAATCTATCAAGCTGGAAAAGGAATATAAAGAACATTTTTCAAAACCTGGAATCTCTACAAAAATGTTACATAAGAAGTCAAGCTTCTTATGAAGTCAACAGGACATGTCAAGCTCCTCATGAACTTCTGTGCAACCCCTTCATTTTCTGGGTGTTTTTCTCCAGCTGTAGCATGGGAGGGCTTGCCATGTTGGGCACTAGTAAATGAAAGAGATACTTGAGTTATAAAAGCACTCCAACTCCAGCTACTTCATTCCCTCTTCCACAATCCATGCCTGGACTGCTACACTTGAGATGTACCTCAGAGCACAAAGGAATGGTGAGGAAAACAGATGGTGTCACTTTATCAGAGTACAAAGCACTTGCTTTTTCATCAAAATTGTCTATCTTTGTAGTTTCCAGGCACCGCATGCTCCTTGTTCTGACTGAACTAGAAGGATGTTTAACTACAACTGGCAGCTACGCTTCCAAATCACTATTCTCTAGCTTCCTTTACAACTACATGACAAGTACTTCTGCAAGCACAAGAAGTAACACAGACTGGTTCTCTATACTCATGTCTTCATCCCTGACTGTTCTGACCAAAGCCTCCCTGCAGCTCAGGCACCTAATAAATGCTAATACCCACTTGGATTCGCAGACGTCTAACTAGGGTTGAGCTCACACTGAAGTCTTTCTTTAAATATGCTTCACAGACTTTCTTCCCCATCCCCACTCTTCTGAAACCTGGGGGTACATCATTATGTCTCTGCTAAATCCAACTGAAATCTGCCAGGGGGAAACTTACTGGTCACACAGTAATAAATTGCAATCAAACAAACTTTTGTTTTCTGAGGCAAAGAGGTTAAAGCATATGAAAAATTCTGCTTGCACACCAGAAGTAATTTTCCACCATCAATAATGCTTTACAGGAAAAGTCTCCATTTGTGGAAAAAAAAGGGAAAGAAAAAATGTGCAGAAGTAGCTAAGCCATTAAATGTTAGCAACTATTTTGCAAGACAGAAACAAGAGGCACCAGCCATACTGGTGGTATTTAACAACATTCTGAGTGGCAGAAAGTGCTCTCATTTTCAGCATTTTATGCCCCTTAGTTTAAAATTAATCCTTAGCAGTGCATGCTTATTAGGTTGTGTAATTCAACTTATCTCCTACCTTCACAGTTCCTGTAATACAGGATATTTTCCAGAAAAAAAAAAAAAAAAACCACAAAAAAACACACACAAAAAAAAAAAAAAAACCAAAAAAAAAACCCTTTAAATCCACAATACTGTGTAGATAGAACACTCAATTTGCCCTCTCAAAACCCATTTTAGCATAGAATCAACCAGTTTGGAAGAGACCTCCAAGATCATCCAGTCCAACCTAGCACCCAGCCCTATCCAGTCAACTAGACCATGGCACTAAGTGCCTCATCCAGGCTTTTCCTGAACACCCCCAGGGACGGTGACTCCACCACCTTCCTGGGCAGATCATTCCAATGCCAATCACTCTCTCTGGGAAGAACTTCCTCCTAACATCCAGCCTATACTTCCCCCTGGCACAACTTGAGACTGTGTCCCCTTGTTCTCTTGCTGGTTGCCTGGCAGAAGAGACCAACCCCCACCTGCTACAGCCTCCCTTCAGGTAGTCGTAGACAGCAATGAGGTCTGCCCTGAGCCTCCTCTTCTCCAGGCTAAACACCCCCAGCTCCCTCAGCCTCTCCTCATAGGGTTTGTGTCCAGGCCCCTCACCAGCTTTGTTGCCCTTCTCTGGACACGTTCCAGCACCTCAACATCTCTCTTGAATGGAGGAGCCCAGAACTGGACACAGTACTCAAGGTGTGGCCTGACCAGTGTTGAGTACAGGGGAAGAAGAACCTCCCTCCTCCTACTGGCCACACTGTTCCTGATACAGTCCAGGATGCCATTGGCTCTCTTGGCCACCTGGGCACACTGCTGGCTCATCTTCAGCCTACTATCCACAAGTACCCCCAGGTCCCTTTCCTCCTGGCTGCTCTGCAGCCACTCTGTCCCCAGCCTGTAGTGTTGCTTGGGGTTGTTGTGGCCAAAGTGCAGAACCCTGCACTAGGCCTTGTTAAATTTCACCCCATTGGCCTCTGCCCACCCATCCAGCCTGTCCAGGTCCCTCTGCAGGGCTCTCCTGACTTCCAACAGATCCACACCTGCTCCTAGCTTGATGTCATCTGCAAACTTACTGATGCTGGACTCAATCCCCTGGTCCAGATCATCAATAAAGATATTGAACAGGACCGGGCCCAGCACTGATCCCTGGGGCACACCACTAGTGACAGCTGCCAACTGGATGTGGCACCATTCACCACAACTCTCTGGGCTCGGCCTTCCAGCCAGTTCCTGACCCAGCACATAGTGAATTTGTCCAAGCCATGAGCTGCCAGCTTGGTTAGGAGAGCTGCCAGTTCAGCCAGGCATTCTATTCATGATTCTGACATGAGTTAGTGTATTTTTTAGAACTCAAATTCTGCAGCCCCCTTGCTGCTGCTGGACCTCCCACCACTCTCTCAACAGCCTCTAGTCAAAAAATACAATCAAAAGATTACTTCTCAAATGGAGAAAACATCTGGCAACTGCAATTTGCACAACAATGTCTTGACTATAGGTTATTCTAAACCTCATACTCAGAAACTCACTGGTGAATTTTGTAAGCATGTTGCTTTTTCTCCTTCTCTTGGAGAAAGAAAGTCCTGCTTATTTCAAACTCATTTGGAATAGGTTAAATTATTAGAATTCTTAGCTATTTCTGGAAATCTATTAAGTGAGCTAAACACTCAACTGCATTTGCATTTACTGTACTGCAAATAGGTGATACATCCTTCAGATCCACAGTGATCTGAATCCCAGTATTATCAGTACCTAGGCAGAGGTGTTGAAACTAGATGATATTTAAGAACCCCTCCAACCCAAACCATCCTATGATTCTCTCATGCCTTTTGGACTGTATATGGTCATGTGGCTATTGCTGCCTGGAGCATCTGTTGCCAAGTAATGTGGCAGTCCTTCTGGTTCTGTAGCACTAACCAAGTGACTCTGTCTCTTCCACTGGGATCTCACTTCAGTAAATCATTCTTATATTCTCAGAGTTTGTGAGGAACACAGCCCTAGAAGGCTGAAGGACGCAAAGTTTCTTCTCAGATTTCAGCACCTGCTATCTCAAGTTGCGCCAGCAAAATCATCCTGCTCTTCTGTCAAGTTACTAAGCAAGAAATCTTCTTTTACTACTAGATTAGGTAAATTCTGCAAGCTTCCTATGAAGTGTGTAGGCATGATTAATGTAACCCTCCCCCCCAGTCTCTCATGTAACCTCAACCATTTAACTCCAGCCCTCTGCAACTACATGTTAAGTACTTACTAACAGCATTCATGTTATTTTTCTAATTATGGAATACAAGTTCTCTAAAACACACGGAGGATGCCATCCTGCTCTTCACCTCTCTGTGAAGACAGGTTTAACCTGAGAATCACTTCACTCACCAACAAGGAGGGGCTGGTGAGTGAAGTGAAGCTGAAGGGTAGCCTTGGCTGCAGTGACCATGAAATGGTACAGTTTAAGATCCTGAAGGCATAGCAAACTCGCTGGTCTGGACTTCAGAAGAGTAGATTTCAACTTCTTCAGGGACCTCCTTGGCAGGGTGCCATGGGAAAAAAACTCTGGAAAGAAGAGGGGCCCAGGAAAGTTAGTCAATGTTCAAGGATCACCTCCTCCAGGCCCAGGAGCAATGCATCCCAAAAAAAGAGGAAGGCAGGTAAGAATGCCAGGAGGCCTGCATGGATGAATAGAGAGCTCCTGGACACAGGTGCAAGAAGAAAGCCCACAGAAAGTGGAAGCAAGGACAGGTAACCTGGGACAGATACAAAGAAATTCTTTGTGCAACCAGAGCTCGTGTTAGGAAAGCTAGAGCACATCTAGAATTAAATCTGGCTAGGTGTCTGGGGTTCTAATTTTAATTCCCAGAGACTCTAATAATTTGATAGAACTGATGACAATTAATTTAAAGTGCCCTTCCCTCTCCCCTCCCTCCTTCCCCAAAGAAAGGAATTGGAAGTGAGAGGAAAAGGTAAGCCCACCCAAATAAATCAGTCTCACTCGATTTGGAAGTAAAAAAAAGGGAAAAGTTTAACAATAACTTAAAAATGGGTATCAAAGGTAGGGAGGTTACAAAAGGTATAGGGAAAGAAAGGATAACAAATGCAAAAAAGGTGTATATACAACCCCAATTTCTGTGATGATGGTGACCACGTGTGTGGAGAAATGCAGAGGTACAAAGAGAGATGCAGTGTGGTCCAGGGAGCGGCCAAGAGAGAGAGAGAATAGGAAGTCCCCCTGCTTTTAAGGGACAAGAAGGGGAAAGTGGGCTAACCATCACCTGGGGGTGTCCAGACCCATCCCTGGGGAGGGGTCAGGACCACCTGAGGTCAGGTTTCGAGTTCAGGGACACTCCTCCTGGAGTGTTAACTGTATACACTAGGGACAGTAAGGGGAAGAATAAGAACTTCTTCAGGTATATCAGTGAGAAAAGGAGGACTAGGGAGAATGTGGGACCCTTCCAGAAGGGAAATGGAGAGCTGGTGACAAAGGATGTGGATAAGGCTGAGATGTTCAATGACCTCTTTGCCTTAGTTTTCAATGGCAAGGGCTCCAACCACAATGTCCAAGTCCCAGAGGGCAAAAGTAAGGGCTGAGAGAAGGAAGATCTGCCCACTATAATTGAGGATCATGCTTATGAGCACCTAAGGAATCTCAACATGCACAAGTCCATGGGGCCTGATGAGATCCACCCACAGGTCCTGAGGGAACTGGCAGATGAAGTTGCTAAACCACTGTCCATCATATCTGACAGGTCATGGCAGACTGGTGAAGTTCCTGCTGACTGGAAAAGGGCAAACACAACACCTATTTTCAAGAAGGGAAAAAAGGATGACCCCGGGAACTACAGACCAGTCAGTCTCACCCCTGTGCATGGCAAGATCATGGAGCAAATCATCCTGAAGGGTCTGCTAAGGCAAATGGAAAACAAAGCAGAGGTTATTGGTGGTAACCAGCAATGGCTGCACCAAGGGCAAATCAGGCCTGACAAATTTAGTGGCTTTTTATGATCAAGTCATAGCAACCGTGGACAAGGGAAGGGCAACTGATGTCATCTACCTGGCCTGAGTAAGGCATTTGACTCTGTCCCACATAACATCCTGGTCACCAAACTGGAAAAACCTGGATGGGTGGAGCACTGCTGGATAAAGAATTGGCTGGATGGTTGCACACACAGAGTGGTGATCAATGGCATAATGTCCACCTGCAGACCAGTGACAAGTGGTGTCCCTCAGGGATCAGTGCTGGCACCAGTGCTGTTTAACATCTTTGTCAGCAATGTGGACAGAGGAATCGAGTGCACCCTCAGCAAGTTTGCAGATGGGACCAAGCTGTGTGGCACATTCCATGTGCTAGAGGGCAGGAATCCATCCAGAGGGACCTGGACAGGCTGGAGGTGGGCCCAGGCCAACCTCATGACATTCAACAAAGCCAAGTGTCAGCACAATCCCAAGCACAAATCCAGGCTGGGTGGCAAATGGCTGAGAGCAGCACTGAGGAAAAGGACCTGGGGGTCTGGGTTGATGAAAAGCTCAACATGAGCTGGCAGTGTGAGTGCAGCCCAGGCAGCAGCTGTGTGCTGGGCTGCAGTAAGAGAAGCCTGGACAGCAGGGCAAGGGACGGGATTCTCCCCTTTTGCTCTTGTCAGACCCCACCTGGAGTACTGTGTGCAGTTCTGGAGCCCCCAGCACAAGAAGGACATTGAGCTGTTGGTGCAAGTCCAGAGGAGGGCCATGAAGATGATCAGAGGGCTGGAGCACCTCTGCTATGAGGACAGGCTACGAGAGTTGGGGGTCTACAGCCTGGAGAAGAGAAGGCTTCAAGGAGACCTTATAATAACCTTCCAGTATCTGAAGGGGACCTACAGGAAGGCTGGGGATGAACTCTTTACAAGGCCTTGTAATGACAGGACAAGGGGTAATGGGTTTAAACTGGAAGAGGGGAGATTTAGACTAGATGTTAGGAGGAAGTTCTTTCCAGTGAGGGTGGTGAGACCCTGTAGCAGGTTCCCCATGGAGGTTGTGGATGCTCCCTCTGTGAAGGTGTTCAAGGCCAGGTTGGATGAGGCCTTGAGCAACTTGTTCTAGTGGGAGGTGTCCTTGCCTCCCACTAGAGGCAGGGGGTTGGAACTGGATGATCCTTGAGTTCCCTTCCAACCTAAACCATTCTATGAATGTATGAATCTACAAATCATAGAATAGTTTTGGTTGGAAAAAACCTCTTAGGTCAAGTCCAGTCACCAACTTCAGGCCACCATGGCTATTAAATCACATGCCAAAGTGTCAAACCTTGTCTTTGAAGGAATATGGCCCCATTTAACACATATTTCTAAAGCTGCGGATTAGAAGCTGTATTCTTGTACTGGGATTTACATGATCCAAGTAGTTAGTAGTGCTCACCATGTGACTGTCTGCCTGCACTAACTTGAGAGAAGTCTAACAGTGAATTTAGTGAAAGCAAACCTGTTCCCTAACCCAGAACAGCATTTGTAGCACACACCATCTCACAGGATTACATTCAAGTATGAAGTTTAGGTGCTTCCACTTAGTCAGTATCGGCAAGGCTAACACTGCCATGGTCTGCGGCTGAATGCTGGGACTCTGACTTTGAACTGTGACCTCAGTATCTGCCTGTGACCTCAGAAAGGAAACAGAGCTACAAATGCACTGAGGTACCCATACACCTCCCAATACAGGATCCAACATATATCTTATTTACAGGAAAAACATTTTTTTAAAGGCTCAAAACTTGGTCCCACATTGAAATTGATGTCAGTACTCAAAGGTATCCTTTTATAAAGACCATTCCTCTGGCAAACTTTCAGCTCTCAATTTACAATTTTTTCAGAACTAAGTCTGAAAATGTTTTAATTAGGATTTTAAATGTTTTCAGTCCCCCCCTGCCATTCTCATTTAAGTCTTCCATTAAATTTTCAACCTCCAATAGAGTCTGTCTTAAAAAATTCAAGCAGAAAGTTAAAATTTTGGAAAGTTAGAAGCAGCTGGAAGTAAAGGTTTGAAAGAAAACAGCAACAAATCCTAAACCAAAGCTGTCAACAGCACTTTAAAGCAGTACAATGCCTACTGCATCTTCAGATTATATTAGCTCATAATAGTCTTCTGAAAAGCATTTTTATCAAGAACTGGATGGTTGCCTTGGAATCACAGCTAAGGGAGAGAGGGTCCTTCAGCCTGCCCACACCATGAGCATTAGCACAGAGGAGTTTCAGTGAATGCTCTACAGACCACACATGCTGCAATATCCCTTAAGCAGTTAGAGCTTCTAACAGTCAGGTAACAATTTACAGTCCTATGAAGCAGACAAACAACTCTGCTGACATGTTTCTTATTATGGTGGGCACTTAAACATTTATTTTGCATTGCTCTTTAATCAAATCTTATCAAAATACTTTTGTTGTTGTTGCTGTTGTTCAGATTGCATCAAACAGTAATTCTAAGGGTTGGACTGAATCTATATTGCAGGTAGTACAGATATCATGGTCATGTAACCTTTATTCTAAAGCCAAACTAATCACAAGTTACATGTGAATTAAAGTTACGATGTTAAAAAGCTGTCCAGCAACTTGATTACTTCTTATAGAAGCAAAGAATTGTTTTGGCTGGAAAAGACCTCTAAAATCATCAAGTCTCACCATCAACTCAACAACACCATGGCCATCATACTAGTTCCCAAAGTGCCATGTTGTGCTAGTTTGAAGCTAGCTAGAATGTTTTGGTGAGAAGGACTAGATCATAGGCTGTGAAATGAAAA
>WAAF01020286.1:0-19656 GCA_013400475.1 Tricholaema leucomelas
GTCTGGGCAAGCCAGGACATGGATAAGCCTACGTTTGCCCTATGAGGCCTACCACCACATCCATTGACAGTGAAGCTGTTCCAAGAAATAGTAGACACCGTAATGCATAAAATATGAGAGCCTTCTGATTTTGTGTTTCAGTCCACTTATGATGCACTGAACTTTTTTCAACTTTACATAGAGGAATTCCCATCTTTGCTGTACATAGTTCTGTAGTGTGGGATGTTGAGTCAATGGTTTATTGTATTATCGCAGACACATCTGGTTTTGTCACATATAGGAGGGCTACCAAGGCTAAAGGGTTATTTACATACCCTTAATGTCTGGTTTCAGGGATGGTTAACTGGTTTTATGAACCTCCAAGTGTAAAATTTAAACTGAACTGTATCAGGCTGACTGTCCTGGCACCACTGCTATAATCAAATAGCCTTGGAGATCTTGCTCCCACATCATTATCTGCTAACAACTTGGCAAAAAAAGTCATAGCTATTTCAAGCACTAAGTTGCTGTTAGCCAGCAGTGGTGGCATGGCCAGTATGAGACTTCTGGATCCTAGGAAGAATCACATTTCCAAGTGATGCTTTAGTGGTCACTTTTCTCAAACCACATCCAACCCACTGAAGTGCTTCACCACCCCATCCATCCATCCATCCATCCATCCATCTATCTTCTTTCTTTCTTTTCTTTCTTTTCTCTTTCTTTCTTTCTTTCCTTCTTTCTTTCTTTCTTTCTTTCTTTCTTCCTACCTTCCTTCCTTCCTTCCTTCCTTCCTTCCTTCCTTCCTTCCTTCCTTCCTTCCTTCCTTCCGTCCTTCCTTCCTTCCTTCCTTCCTTCTTTCCTTCCCTTTCTTTCCTTTCTTTCCTTCTGAATTCCTTCCCTCTGAATTCCTTCCTTCCTTCCTGTACTGAAAATGCCAGATCATTTCTTCAGTTACATAATCTTTTCTATCTTTTTTTCTCTCTTGAATTTTTGAACTGGAGGATAAAAGTCAAGCACTGGGTAATTTCAGTGGCTTGACAGAAAAGAGGCTGAGAAAATAATCTGTTAGGAGCTGTTGTAACACTTGCCATTAGAATTTTTAGTAATTTTGGGCACTGACAATGTTTGTTGTAAAAATACCAGCTGAAGCATAGATTTAGCCACTGCAAAATCAGTTGCATATCTCAAACCCCAAGGGATTCTAGAATGGATTATGTTGCTTTATGGTCCTTAACCACTTCTGATGGAAGGAATTTTTCCATGGGGATCCTGGCGCCACCACAGCCATCAGGGTGTGGGATATTCAGTAGCAGCCATCTCACAAACTGCTATTGGGATCTGGCCTAGCCTGTAGGGTAACTTTTTAACAATATGAAAAACAAAGAGTTGGTACAATGTAGAATACTTCCCTTACCAGCCTCGTTCTCATCACAAATCATTTTACATTGCAGTTAAACTCTCATTCTAAGGGCTTGTAAATTTCTATAATAATTCCTCTGTCTTCCTTCCCCTCTTAGCCTCTAGCTTTATGCTTTCCTTTTAGTAGAATGATAAACAACTCATCTATGTGCATTGTTGAATATATAGAGACACTTCTGGAGAATTATAATTATTAACTAGAAGTTTGATGCTACAAAAGAGATACACGTATCATAGAATGGTTTAGGTTGGAAGTGACATCAAAGATCATCTAGTTCCAATCCTCCATCATAGGCAGGGACACCTTTCACTAGAACAGGTTGCTCAAGGCCTCATCTAACCTGGCCTTGAACACCTCCAGAGACGGAGCATCCACAACCTCCCCGGGCAACCTGTTCCAGTATCTCACCACCCTCGCTTTAAAGATTTTCTTTCTAACATCCAGTCTAAATCTCTCCTCTTCCAGTTTAAACGCATTACTCTTCATCCTGTCATTACAAGACCTTGTAGATAGTCCCTGTGATGGTTTGAGTGTTACCCACTCCCCTACACTTTGGAAATCACCCAGACTAGACTCAGATGGCTTTGGGAATTGAATGAAGCTTTTATATTCACAGCCTAGCACAACATACAAGCAGATATTTACAGTATATGCAGTTATATACAGAAATATACAAGGTAAAAGGTAATATAGAAACTCAACAGCCCTCCCAGAAACCTGAGTCCCCAGGAGGGGCTCCCAACCACCCTTCCACTTTCTCCCACCCCTCTCTACCTTACCCCAGATGTTGCCTTGTGCCCAAGGAAGAATGGAGGGTCGGCCAGGGAGGTTAGGAAGCAGGTGGATTAATCAGGTTAGGTTAGAGGGAGAGAAATGCAGCTCAAAGCTGAGGCAGTGACCGAATGTCTTATCTGTTTGGATTCTTGCTCTTATACCTCTCAGCAAGCCTATGAGTGAAGTAGACATCACCATTGTTTTCCTTTCACAGCCTGTAATCTAGCTCTCCTCACCAAAACATTCTAGCTAGCTTCAAACTAGCATAGTCCCTCCCCAGCCTTCCTCTAGGCCCCCTTCAGATACTAGAAGGCCACTACAAGATCTCCTCAAAGCCTTCTCTTATCCAGACTGAAGAGCCCCAACTCTCTCAGCCTGTCCTCATAGCAGAGGTGCTGCAGCTCTCTTATCATCTTTGTGGCCCGCCTCTGGACTTGTTCCAACAGTTTGATGTCCTTCTTGTGTTGGGGGCTCCAGAACTGCACACAGTACTCCAGGTGGGATCTCACGAGAGCAGAGTAAAGGGGAGAATCATCTCCCTTGCCCTGCTGGCCACACTTCTCTCGATGCAGCCCAGGACATGTTTGCTGTCTGGGCTGCATGTGCACACTGCTGGCTCATGTTGAGCTTTTCATCAACCCAGACCCCCAGGTCCATTTCCTCAAGGTAACTGTCCAGGCATTCGCCACTCAGCCTGTATTTGTGCCTGGGATTGCACCGACCCAGGTGCAGGACCTTACACTTGGCCTTGTTAAACATCATGAGGTTGGCCTGGGCCCACCTCTCCAGCCTGTCCAGGTCCCTCTGGATGGCATCCCTGCCCTCCAGCAAGTCAACTGTGCCACACAGCTTGGTGTCATCTGCAGACTTGCTGAGGGTGCACTCAATTCCTCTGTCCATGTCACTGACAAAGAAACACCACTGGTGCCAGCACCGACCCCTGAGGGACACCACTTGTTACTGGTCTCCAGGTGGACATTGTGCCAGTGATCACAGCTCTCTGTGTGGGACTATCCAGCCAATTCCTTATCCAGCAGTGCTCCACCTGTCAAGGCTGTGTTTTTACAGTGTAGTGACCAAGATTTCATGTGGGACAGAGTCAAATGCCTTACTTAGGTCCAAGTAGATCATGTCAGTTGCCCTTCCCTTGTCCACTGTTGCTGTGACTTCATCATAAAAAGCCACTAAATTTGTCAGGCATGATCTGCCCTTGGTGAAACCATTGCTGGTTAACACCAATCACCTCTGCTTTGTTTTTCCATTTGCCTTAGCAGGTCCTTCAAGAGGATCTGCTCCCTGATCTTGTCAGGCACAGAGGTGAGACTGACTGTATGTTTTAAACTTCTCTTTTTTGGGGCCATGTTGGCACATGTTAGTGAAATAATGCCAGACACTGTTGTTATCACTAGCTCGTATTGTAAATGAATGTGTTTCTCCTGAACTGACAAATTAAACTAAGTCACATAAGATTAATAGAATTATTGTCTGGAGAAAATTTTGTATTATTGGTCTAAGTGAAAATTCACCCACCCCACAGCTACACGTCCTAGCTCAGCATATAAGTAACTGTCTCCCCAAAACTTCAGTTTCTCTTGAAACAGCTTTGGGTCTGGTTAGAGCAATCTGGTTTAGTAGTGATTTAGCTGATTTGCCTTGAGTGGCTACTTACGAGCTGATCTTCCTTTCCAGGATTGGTTTTAGGCAAGGCACAGTGGATGAGGGCACTGAGTGATCGCGTGCACCATGACAGCTATAATCCAGTAGCAAAATTACAGGTATGATCTGGGTGACTTGTGGCCTGTGATTGTCCTATGTGGGCCCTTCCTGTTACAGTGTGAGCAGGAGGGTGGGGCTACACCCAATATGGAATTGTGTGGTCCCCAGGCGTGGTGTTTCACTGGGGCCATCTTTGCTCACCGTCTCCCTCCTGCCCTTGCAGGACATTTTAGGAGTGGACAAAATAGTAAAACTGACTAACATTTACCTTTTTTCCCCTTATTGACATCCGTAGGGCAGGCAAGACTAAGGATTAGATGAAGCTGTAAGATGAAGACCAGAAAGTGCAATGTATCACAGTATCACACAGTATCACAGTATCACCAAGGTTGGAAGAGACCTCACAGATCATCAAGTCCAACCCTTTACCACAGAGCTCAAGGCTAGACCATGGCACCAAGTGCCACGTCCAACCTTGCCTTGAACAGCTCCAGGGACGGCGACTCCACCACCTTCCTGGGCAGCCCATTCCAGTAGCCAATGACTCTCTCAGTGAAGAATTTTCTCCTAACCTCGAGCCTAAACTTCCCCTGGCACAGCCTGAGGCTGTGCCCTCTCGTTCTGGCGCTGGCTGCCTGAGAGAAGAGAGCAACCTCCTGCTGGCCACAACCACCCCTCAGGTAGTTGTAGACAGCAATAAGGTCACCCCTGTAGTACAGCTTGTGAATGTTCTGTGAAATAGCATGAGCACATATGTGTGGGCACAGACAGAGAAAAAAGTTCATGGGCAATGATAATGCAGCAATAGCCTTCCAGTCTAAATCTCATTAACATCTTCAAAAAGGCTAATGAAATCATTATAAAAGTACAGTAAATGAGAACCAGATCAGACAGCATAAAGAACAGTCTATACCAAGCACAGAGAGTTCAAGTCTGTGAAAAAATAAGTGCTTTTCTTCTGAACAAACACTAATGTTGCAGAAAACTAAGGGTGTTCGATGTTAAAAGGTCAGGCAAGTAAATACCTGTGAGGAGAAGTGTACTGAAAACACATAATGATATTTACTTTCTTCTATTAAACTGAAACATTTAAAACAAGCACATTCCCAGCTACTAGTTTATACCTTCATAGCTGGAAAAGCACAACATAACCCCCTCCATATTAAAACAATTAGAAAACAGAAAGTTTTAAAAGACCATATACCAAAAGTAGACTGTGAAGATTTGCAACATTAATGCTATGCTCAAGCCAGCATTGTTGAAACTGCAATACAATGAAAACCAGTTCCTAGGATGATTTTTCTTCCTGCTGCATATTCCCTCGCTTTATTTTATATCCAGTTAGCTTCCTATGGCAACTACCTGAGGGAACCTGTAGTGCAAAGTTTGTAATTCTGTGAGTTGTATACGATCTAAGATCACATCTGCTCTGTTCTGCCTGATATAATCTTAAACTACATTTTGCTCTTCTTTCTTTCTGTCCCACATAATATTAAACTACATTTCACTCTTCTTTCTTTCTGTTCCACATTTATGTTTTGATAGAGGAAAAGCATCTGCTTCCTGTGTGCCCTTACTTCACTTGATCTCACAGTATCTGCAATAACAGAACAGACTGATGTAAAGGAATAACAACAAATGTGGCCTCTCAGTATTCATGCTTTGGACACTGTTGCCTACTGTGCAGTTTTTGGTACCTCACTTGAGCTGGATAATGCATTCCTCTGTTAACAGACTGTATAGAGAGATTTGGTATTAATAAGTAGAAGATGTGGTTATCACATTTGCACTAATATGGCTTTTGAAAATGCTTACAACAGGATCTTCTTCTTGCAGTGTGGGCAGAAATATTAGCAGCTAGAATAATTTGCAAACTTTCTAACCATCTAGACATAATCCTGGAGACCATCTGGAGCATCTGGATAGCTAACAACTTTGAGAACTGGGCTGCATAGATGGATATCTAATTATGGAGCTGTAAATGTTGCTGCATACATCTGTTCTTTAAAATTTCGAAATTTTCATATTTAAATTTGCAGCATCAGCTTTAATGTATTATTTTAGTATTATTATTTTTTTCTTCTGCAGCTGCATCTTTTCTCTTCAACAATCTTCATCCTTGTTTCATCTAGTGTATCAATTAGGCAAGAGCCCGAATGTTTTGCAAAGTAATGAAATGGTATAAATTACTTGGGAGAATATACATTCTCCCAAGCAATTTTATTTCATCCTTCATCACTGAAGTCATGCCACTGAAGATTATTTGACATTAGGTTTTCACAAGCTCCATAAATCCAATACAGATGCAGACCCTGGAAAAAAAAAATATTCTTCCTAGACAGGTCTTAGATGTTTTAGAAATATCACAAGCTAATATGAACAAATAAATTTGTTGTGTGAGTCTAAACAAAGCAATGACATTTTCTAGTCCTCTGGAAAATTAGCTGTGAGTAGGAACCACAGAAGTGGTACTTTTTTTCCATTTGTCTTCTTGTTGAATTCAGTGATATTACACATGCAAAAATAATTTCTATCCACCAGAACTAAGAATGATACAACTCAAGTCAAAATATTTAAGTACATAAGACACTGTGCTGAATTAAAGAACCCATCACTAAAACAAATTGTGTTGCTTCAGAATGGTACTTCACACCTGTTACATGGTCATCAAACAACCTTAGCACTTTTTTTCAGTGGATCTGTGGATTTAACACTTAATTACTTGCTATGATGCTCCAAACCTACATTTTATCTATGCCCAAATGAGACATTAGTCCTCTCACTCCTTTCCTTCTGACTCCTTCCCTGACACAGGAAGGAAACAAGACAGTAGAAAGCACTCTCTAGATCAAACGCTACTCTTAATAAGGACCCTTAATGCTAAATATTTTGCCAATGAACCAGAAGGTCTCAGATTGTAAACAATTTTTACAAGGTGAGTTATTTCACAGCTAGAGGCTCAAGGAGAATATGTAGTTGTTTATCTTTATTTGCCATTATCTTTGTGTAGTGGTTTGGGTGTTCCCCACCCTCNTGGTAGGGCTTCAACAGCCCCTTCACCCTACCCCTCTCAACCTTACCCCAGTCCCAAGGAAGAACAGAGGTTCGGCCAGGGGGTGAGGAAGAAAGGAGGATCAGCCAAAGAAATGGAGAGTGAGGTTAGAGATGCAGCTCAGCCAGTTCCCCAGCAGAAGCAAGAAGAGACTCCCTTATCTATGTTTTGCTTTTATTCTTATACATCTCAGCAAGCCTATGAGTGAAGTAGACATCACCATTGTTTTCCTTTCACAGCCTGTAATTTAGTTCTTCTCACCAAAACATTCTATCTAGCTTCAACCTAGCACACTTTGTTCACTCAATTTAATTTTCAAGTTGCATTGCACACTGAGTTGTAATCATAGAACCATAGAACATCTGAGGCTGGAAGAGACCTTAGAGACCGTCTAATCCAACCTCCCTGCCATAGGCAGGGACATTACCTAGACCAGGTTATTCAAAGTCCCATCCAACCTGACCATGAAAATCTCCAAAGAGGGTGCATCCAGACCAGTTTTGGACTTCTAAAGCTTCATTTGTGTTTGTGCCTTCATTCATACAGAAGTATTCTGAAGAAAAAGAATTAGATTCTCCTGCTGAAAGCTAAATGTAACCTGGCCCACAGTTCACTTCCAGGCAAAATACAACTTGTGATAGCCACTCGGGTTTGAACACAACTCACTTAACTGTTGATCAAAGTCTCAGTGTGAATTTTTGCTCTACGTATTGGAGAAGGAAGGTAGTAAACAGGATAAATATTGACTGTCTTTACTTTGCCCTAGTGTCCAAGAGAGCAAAGATCTAAATTTTCAAAAAGAGGTACAAACTATTGTTGCCTTTATTATCTCAAACTAAGATCTGACAAAAACTCGAAAGACTTCTACAAGATCCCTTTTTAAGAGCAAAGAGCAAAGATTAAGGGTAAAGAAGGAAGACATGTTTTAAATGTGTGGTTTAGGTATCCATTGCAGTAAATGTTCTTCACTAGTGACATCTGCTGTTGACAAGTTCAATGCACACACTTTAAGCAATCAATTAAGTTTTTTGCGTATATGACTTTAGAAAAGTAGTGAAAATGTTATTTGTTAATTTCATCTCACTTCCTCACTGTTCATGTGAGTATGCTTTTAGAGTGTAAGCAATTTCGTAGAACAACGTTACCTAACAAATTAAGTTGCTTTTTTCCTCCTTTTTTTCTTAAGAAGGTGTATGTGCTATATGCAGGTTCCCTGCTCCCTCCAACATTTTTGAGTCTTGCTTATACACCCCTGAGTCATGGGGCTTATCTCAGCCTAATATTTCCTTTTGAGTGTCTCCTGAAAATGTTGGTGGCAAATCACTGACACTCCTGGAAAATAGGGAGCACCTGAACAGTAAGAATTCTCGTAACTGAGTAGGAAAACTTATTCACCACCAACACCTAGACTGCTCCCAAGGTCTGCAGGGATTAAATGGCCTGAGGTTATCGAGAATTTTTTCTGGCGGCATGAAGCCACTGCAGAAGATCCCGATTGTTTAAAGGGAAAAGGGAGAAGTATTGTCTGAAGTCATTGCTTTAAGAGACATTCTTGAGATTTGTAGCTGCAGCAATTCTTACAAAAATGCTGTAATGGAGATGTAGTAGCTAACAGACCAGTGAACCCCTGAGCAGTGAGTAATGATGGAGTAAGGCCTTTTGGATTGCTGGGAGAACAACTGTGCAGTAAAAAACAGCTCTGATTTCCTCCCTGCTCATATTATGATATATCCAAAACCTGATGAAGTAAAAAAGAGAAAAAGAAGTGCTCAGAAAACAATACTTTGGGCTGATCTCTATGCCTTGCGATAGCCTTTCCTGACATGAGAACTTTTCTCTTTCAGGTTGTTTAACACAGGTTCTCTCTTTTATGATGTTCTTTTATTCTCCATGGTACCTTTGTTTTGGTTATTTGTGTCACTAAGTTCTGAAGGTAAGAATGTAGGCTTTATCTGTGTGGTGTTTACTGCATCACATATTGGGAATTCTACTCCACCTGTCTTCATCACATCCTCTTCTGGTCAGTGAAGGCTCCTGCACAATCTCATTGTAGGAGATCACAAATCACGACATTATTTGAGCCTCACAAAGTAGTGTCAATTTTACTGGGAGGATAAGACAGGAAAAATATTGCAAAACCCTACAGAACATGAAAAGTACACCACAAAGCAAAGAGAAGGCTTTAAAAATACACTTATGAAAACCATAAAATCAACCAGGTTGGAAGAGACCTCCAAGATCATCCAGTCCAACTTAGCACCCAGCCCCAGCCAGTCATCTAGACCATGACATTAAATAGAAGTTTTTTAAGTGCTTTATTAAATATGTAGACTATTGTCTTATGAAGAGCTGTACTGATGTTTTCTAAGCTCCGTGTAGGTGGATGGAATAATAAGAAACTTGGGTGAAGCTCTGTCTGCCTCACTTTAGTCACAGAGTAAATAATTAATGTATTTTAACACTGCTAATTTCCTTCGATTCCTAATCTAGTGTGGCCTGATGTAAGTAACCCATGTTGTACCAGACAAATGATTTAGCAGAGGATTGAACCAAAGTAGAGTGAAAGAATAGAAATTTAGTTATAATATGAATAAATGGAAGATAAATATGCAAATTTAGGTGTGTATATATGAATATGTAAGCGTAAACTCATACCCTGTATAAATAGGCTTGTAATTCACTGTAGCCTTACATTTTGAGAGCTTTGGGCATTTTAAAGTAATAATTAGCGTATTTCAAACTAAATGATTTCTCAGTCAAATTTGGTTTGGACTGGCTTTAAGGGAAGGTCTAGGTTCACAGTTTCAAATCAACCAAAAATACATGTTTTCCAACATTTTGGTTACATATTTTTGTACTGTGATGAATGTGATTGACCTTAATGGACCCCCACAAGAAGGGTCAGATGGAGGAACCTGGGAACTACAGACCCATCAGCCTGACCTCAGTGCCAGGGAAACTGATGGAGCAGGTTATCTTGGGGGTGATAACAGCGCACCTGAGGGATGGCAAAGGGCTCAGGTCCAGCCAACGTGGATTCAGGAAGGGCAGATCCTGCCTCTCCAAGCTGATCTCTTCCTATGATCAGGTGACCCGCTTGGTGGATGTGGGGAGGCCTGTGGATGTGGTCTATCTGGACTTCAGCAAGGCCTTTGACGCTGTCCCCCACAGCAAACTGCTGGCTAAGCTGTCAGCCCACGGCTTGGATGACAACACTCTGTGCTGGGTGAGGAACTGGCTGGAGGGCCGAGCCCAGAGAGTGGTGGTGAATGGTGCCACATCCAGCTGGCAGCCTGTCACTAGTGGTGTCCCTCAGGGATCAGTGCTGGGCCCCATCCTCTTTAACATCTTCATAGATGATCTGGATGAGGGCATTGAGTCAGTCATCAGCAAGTTTGCAGATGACACCAAGCTGGGGGCTGATGTGGCTGGGTTGGAGGGCAGAAGGGCTCTGCAGCGGGACCTTGACCGCCTGGACAGATGGGCAGAGTCCAATGGGATGGCATTCAATGGCTCCAAGTGCAGGGTGCTGCACTTTGGCCACAACAACCCCATGCAGAGATACAGGCTGGGGTCGGAGTGGCTGGAGAGCAGCCAGACAGAGAGGGATCTGGGGGTGCTGATTGATACCCGCCTGAACATGAGCCAGCAGTGTGCCCAGGTGGCCAAGAGAGCCAATGGCATCCTGGCCTGCATCAGGAATGGTGTGGCCAGCAGGAGCAGGGAGGTCATTCTGCCCCTGTACTCTGCACTGGTTAGACCACACCTTGAGTACTGTGTTCAGTTCTGGGCCCCCCAGTTTAGAAGGGACATTGAGATGCTTGAGCGTGTCCAGAGAAGGGCGACGAGGCTGGTGAGAGGCCTTGAGCACAAGCCCTATGAGGAGAGGCTGAGGGAGCTGGGATTGTTTAGCCTGGAGAAGAGGAGGCTCAGGGGTGACCTTATTGCTGTCTACAACTACCTGAGGGGTGGTTGTGGCCAGGGGGAGGTTGCTGTCTTCTCTCAGGTGGCCAGCGCCAGAACGAGAGGACACAGCCTCAGGCTGTTCCAGGGGAAATTTAGGCTTGAGGTGAGGAGAAAGTTCTTCACTGAGAGAGTCATTGGCTACTGGAATGGGCTGCCCAGGGAGGTGGTGGAGTCGCCGTCCCTGGAGCTGTTCAAGGCAGGATTGGACGTGGCACTTGGTGCCATGGTCTAGCCTTGAGCTCTGTGGTGAAGGGTTGGACTTGATGATCTGTGAGGTCTCTTCCAACCCTGATGGTACTGTGATACTGTGATACTTTGAAAAGTAAGAGCTAAACATCTGTTGTACATTTACATTTCAGGTGTGAGCATGCATTTTTCATATTTCACCCTGTGTACCAGGCAACCTAGTCTCATTATAACATTCATAGAGTCATAGATTCATAGAATGGTGTGGGCTAGAAGGGACCTTAAAGATTATCTAGTTCCAAGAGCCCTGCCATGGGCAGGGATATACAGTCATTTACGTCTTAAAACTTTAACTTCTCTGTTTCTCCACATTCATGGCCTGACCCTAATCTCATGTTGCCCCATTAAAATGGAGGATCTAGATCCCGATCTCATTATGTACAATCTCAAGGAAGTTTTTGCAGCTCAGCAGAGGTACTTTGAATTTTCAGACAGAGTTTCCAGAGTCACGTCTGTGTTATTTGTTATTTCTGTGGAAAACAGTCGATAAATTCATGTTTAGTTTGAGATGTGATTATTAATATTAATCAATTAGCTGAATGCTAAAAGAATTATTGCTTCAAACCACTTCCTTTCTGATACTTTGATTTAATTCCTAATTTTTCTTATTTCAATATTAAGGGATCCTGAAGGCAAATGTTCCATTTTGAGAGAAAAATAAGCTGAAACTGATGTGGTCACTACCAAAAAAAACCCAAAAAACCCAACCCAAACACAAACCAAAAACAGGCACTCCCACCCCCCAAAAAAACCCCAAATAAACAAACAAAAACCCAAACCCCCAAAACCCAAACCAAACAAAGAAACAAAATCCCAGAAAAACAAACCGCAAACAATCCCAAAACAAATGCAAAACCAAACAATGATAAAACCATAGAATTAGTCAAGAAGAAAAGGACCTTGGGAGATCATCTGGACCATGATTTTGTGGGAAAGAGATTGTAGGTGAGATTATGTTGTATCTTCTCTGATTGCATATTGAAACATTCCAGTGATGAGGACTCTACCAGTCCTTGGTTAGGTTGTTTCAGTGAATGTTTTTTCTCACTGTAAAAAATGTCTTTATTAAGCCAAAGCAGAACCTCTCCCAGTACAACTTGCACATTTTGTGCCTATCTTCACTGTGTGAAGACAGACTTCCTTGTGAAGAGAGAGCCTTCATATTCTGTTCTTTGTAGCTGCCTTCTCAATCCTTGTATACTGTGATGAGGTCCCATCTGAGAATGTATACTGTGATGAGGTCCCATCTAGCTCCTTTAATATTTCCTCACAGGGCAGGTTCTCCAGCCCTTTGATCATCTTTAAGGCTTTCCTTTAGACCCTCTCAAGTCTGTCTTGAATCACAGGGACCAGAAATGGGCACAAAACTCTAGGTGCAGCCTAATTCACAAGCATTGGATAGAATGGGGTGATTATGTCTTTGCATCTGCTAATGATGCGCGAGTGATGCAGCCCAGGATGTGATTTGCCTTTGTTGCTGCTGCTGTGCACTGCTAACTTACATTCAGCTTGCTATCCACCAGGAACCCTGGATTGCTGGGCTCTTTGGATGGATCATCCCAGGTGCAAGGCTTTGCACTTGTCTTTCACACTGTTATCCCACACTTCCAGCCTGTCCAATTATCTCTGTAAGACAGGCCTCTTTGCTCTGTAAGATGTCTTTCCCTTCTGGTGTGTTCACCATCCAGTTTGGTGTCATAAGCAAATCCAGTGAGGATGTTTTCAATTCCATAATCCATGACATTTGTGAAGATGTTGAATAGTGTGGGGCTCAGAATCACTCTCTAGGGGACCTCTCTTGTCAAAGACTGCAGCCGGAGTGAAAACCATTGATCACTACACTCTGAATGTGCCTTAATAGACAATTTCCTACCCATCTTACAGACCACCCATTCAATCTGTACCTTGCCAGTCTGTCCCAGAGAGAACTGTGGTAAATAGCTCCATTCTTAATTCAATTTCCATTCTACTAGCTGTAAGAACAATGAGGGTGGAATTTCCTACCTTTGCATGAAATGCATTCATCCCCCATTGCCATGTCCAATGCATCATCCTAATACTGGTGTAATCATATTTAAATCTGTGTGATAAAACACTTCTCTGTGCTTTCAGGCAGAGTTTCAAGATCAAAGCCAGTTTTATCAGACAGGCTAGATTGTGTTTGCTACAGAGATTTTTCACTGTATAAGCTGTTTTGATATGTTTTCTGTGAGAAGGGATCTCTGACTTTTCTCTTTATGATTGCTCTCATTCCACACAGCTTCAAGTTTATTTGGATGGATGGATGTGAGGGCTGCTATCAGGTAATGGATGTGCTGTGTTTTAGTAACCCTCCTTGGAAATTGTGGTGGCTTGGGTGTTCCCCGCCCCCCACACTTTAGAAATCACCCAGACTAGACTCAGCCAGCTCTGGAAATATGAATGAAGCTTATATTTACAGCTGGCACAATGTACAAGCAGATATTTACAGTATATACAGTTATAGACAGAAATATACAAGGGAAAAAGGTAATACAGAAACACAACTCCCCTCCCAGAAACCTGAGTCCCCAGGAGGGGCTCTCAACCACCCCCTCACCTTCCCCCTACCCCTNTTAGTCATTGCTGGAGAACTCAGCTTCACTGAGAGCCTTGAACTGGACAGAATCCTTCATCCAGTTGAAAAAGTATGTTACCTGATCTCACCTACCTTGGATTTATGCTTTAATTATCATGATTTAATTAAGTTATTCCTGGTCTAGGAAACTGGGGTAGAAATATAACTGGGAAATGTATATCAGGGAGACTTATCTCACTAGTGTGCATTTAATGCAAATCACATACTATTAAACAACTCCTTTACTAAGTCTAAGACTACACTTATCATGTTTAGTGCTACGTTTCGTCGGTGTTCTTAAATACCATGACTGAAAGCTGTATTTGCTATTTATTTTTGTTTCCTCAAAATGTGTCTTTCAATAGAAACTTACAGATTTCCTGTCTCTGTCATTCTTAACAGCAACTGAAACAGTGATCACTGGAAATTGGTACAAGTAAATCTCCTCATCTGGGATTTCTTTGTGCTCATTTGTATTTTCAGACACTGAGAGGAACTAAAATTCTTTATGGTTATGATAACTGCATAGTAAATTATAGATGACTGTTCAGTGGGCAGTTTAATGTAAAGGATCCCTTAAGTGAGTGAATCTGATATGGTGAATCTGAGGCGGTGGCCATCAGAATACAAAGTCTACTTAGATCTGCACTCTGTACGATCTGCACACTGTATGATCTGCACTCACAAAGCAGTTTGTCAAAGAATTTAAAAATACAAAAAAAAGCAAATTCTACACCAATTTAGTAATTGGCAATGCACATGTAAAAATAGTTTCTAAAGTCTAGATCAGTGATGCTAATTGTAGGGGACAAACCCACAACACTCACAAGGTTACTTAAAAGAGCTTACTTCTAAGATGGATGACCATAGCAAATCCAAAACCCCAACCCAACCAAGCAGAAAACCCCCAAACTATGCAGCATTTGTTTATTCATGTATATCTAGCTAAAAAGTGATTAGTTTCTTTATCCCTCTGCTAAAATGAACTAGAACTATTTATCCCTTCACTAAAATGAAGTTTCACTGGGGAAACAGTCCAGAATTAAAATTAATGCATTACATTATCTTACGGTTATGCTGCTGCTGACAGTCTTATGTCACCCTGAATGGATAAGGCAATCCATTCAGACAATCTCAGTTGTCTTCACCTTAAACGCTGGAGTGGGGTTTTTATCTTCTAAACATAACTATATAACCCAAAGTATATGACTTGTCTTAGAATTGCCTTCTCCCTCTTCCCTATTTTAACCCTGAATCTCCAACATAGACATTTAAATATAAAGAGAGTTATGCCAAGTAATTGCAGGCTATGTGAGACAGCAAATGTGAAGGAGGACGGACTTGAGGAGAACCAAGTAGGTGTCAGGAATAAAATTTGTGCTTATGTACTGTACATTTCCGTAAATATCTTGAATTTTTGCAAAAAGACTGACTACCTGCATCATGACTAATAGAAATTATAATGAATAAGGTTCGTTTACTTAGACATGTTCAGTTCAGACTGAATGTTCTCAAAGAAAAAAGAGAATCAAAGATAATAGTATAAAATAACAGCTGTTGTCTGATGGAAATTATTTGTATTTCTTCAGGTTATAGGAACCTACAGCTACAGATTATAAAGGAAGGAAGAAACTCTATTTCAGTCGGAGAAACCTATGTGTCCTGGAGTCCTGTATACCCCAAAATTCCTCTCCCTCTGTGGTTTGAATGGGAGAGGAAAAGGCACGAAAAGACCTGTTTCCCCCCCTGCCCTGCAGGCATGAAGGGGGGGAGCAAGAGGCCCTTCCGGCACATGGGGTGCCCTGTGCAGGGCCCGCGCTGGAATCGGCCTGGGGATTGACTGTGGTCTTCGCGCCTAGGAAGTGGTAACTCAGCTCTTTGTCTAGGAAGGGTATAAATATCGGGGGGACTTCCCACCTTGGAGTTCCCACCTTAGAGTTCTCCCCTGCCTGGATAACTGCTGCAGAAGGAGCCCCTGGCGCTCTGAAAGACAAGCTCCTGAGGGACAGGGCTGTCTCTGCTTTGGACAGCTTCCACATTAAGCATCCTCTATGCAGGCTCAATAGCCCTTAACGATCCTCAGAGGCTTCTGAATGACAGCAAAGGGACAAACATCTGGACCGCCCTTCCTTTCAGCCAGCCTGACTCACCTGTAAGTAGCTTTGGCTCAGCCTTATATTATACTGGGGGTCAGCTATATTTAATAGCTTAAGCCTTTTCCGACTTCTGACTTCCAAATAGTCAAATCTACCTATGGTATCCTTATAGATCTTCTCAACCTAACTGAATCTGCTAATTAAAACTAAATTAATTTCTGTATATAGTTTTGGAGGTGAGTTTTTGGGAAAATAAAATAACTATTTTTTCTATAAATTCCTGACTTGGCTGCACTAATTCCCTGCCTCCACGACACTATGCTAGTGAATTTTATAGTTTCTGAATCACAAAGTTGACCAAAATATCACTCAAACTGGTGTGTTAAAATGTTTAATCTGATAAGGATTAATGGTTTAAAAGGCACAATCATGACTTGCCTTTACGTCACTTGCAGAAGGGCTTTTTTAGGTGACAAAAAAGAAGTGAAAAAGGTTACTGCCAGAATAATTTACAAAGTCATCATAAATGAAGCATGAGGCTTGTATACTAAATATAAATAACCTTCTACCTAAAATGAAATCTCTGTTTAAAAGGCAAACTTGGGAGGAAAACCCAAAACCCCCTCTGCTACAATGAAAATGGCATGGTTTTGGGTTTTATGTTTTCAAGATGTGTAGGATACCTGTCCTTCTGTGATTCTCACTAGGCTATGTTTTATAAAAGTGCTCAGCGACATAAGCAGAAGGACTGACCCTGTGAGGAGATTTTGTTCAAAATGCAGCATTTTGCTCAAATGCCCATGAGATTCATTTGCTAACAGCAATGTAGCAAAGCAGACATAACAAATACAGTAGTGTATCAGCTCACATCTTCATTTTGTGAGACAATGCAGCATGCTGACCTGCTGCATCACTTAGCTGTACACAAATCTATGGGATCAGATGGCTTACACCCAAGGGTATTATGGGAGAGGGCAGAAGTGCTCAACAAGCCACTTATCATTTGCTGGCAGTCCTGGCTAACTGGGTAGGTCCCAGCTGACTGGACACTGGCAAATCTGAACCATATCTGCAAGGACTGTAAGGAGGATTTCAGAGAATCACAGAATCATTCAGGTTGAAAAAGACCCTCAGGATCACCAAATCCAACCAATAACCCTATTCCACAAGGTTCACCCTAAACCATATCTCCAAGCACCACATCCAAATGACCTTTAAACACATCTAGGATTGGTGACACAATCACGCCCCTAGGCAGACATCCAGGAAGTGTTCTGCTTGACAAACCTGATCTCTTTCTACAGTAAGGTGATCTGCTCAGTGGATGAGGGAAAGGTTGTGAACAATGTTTACCTAGACTTTAATAAAGCATCTAACACTGTGTCCCACAGCATCCTCCTGGAGAAACTCATGGCTCATGTCTTGGATGGGTGGGTGCTTTGCTAGGTGAAGACAAGCTGGATGGCTGGGTCCAAAGACTGGTGGTGAATGGAATTAAACCCATTTGGTGGCTGCTCAAAAGTGTTGTTGCCCAGGGCTTGATATTGGGACCATTTATTATTATTATTATCTTTATCAGTGATTCAGACAAGGGGATCAAGTGCACCCTCAGTAAGTCTGCAGTTGGGAGGTAGTGTTGTTTTGCTTGAAAATAGGGAGGCTTTACAGAGGAACCTGGACAGGCTGGATGAATGGATTGAGGCCAGTTGTATGAAATCCAACAAGCCCAAGTGCTAGGTCCTGCAACTAGATCACAATAATGCCATGCAGAGCTATAGGCTTGGATAAGACTGGAATGTTGCTTGAGTTGATAAAGACCTGCAGATGTTGGTTGCCAGCTGGCTGAATATGAGCCAGCAGTGTGTGCAATCGGCCAAGAATGTCAACAACATCCCGGTCTGTACCAGAAATAGGACTAGGGAAGAGACTGTTACCTTGTAATCAGCACTGGTGAGGCCACATCTTCAGTACTGTGTTCAGTTTTGAGGTCATCATTACAAGAAAGACATCAAATTGCTGTAGCATATCCGGAGCAGGGTGATGAAACTAGTGAAGGAGCTAAAGTACAAGTCTAATGAGGAGTGGATGTTAGAACTTCCATTGTTTAGTCTGCAGAAGAAGAGGTTGAGGGGAGACCTTACAGCTTTCTACAACCTAAGAATGTTGTAATGAGCTGGCTGTCAGTCTTTTCTCCTTAGTAACAAGTGATAGAATGAGAGGAAATGGACTCAAGTGCACGAGGTAAGATACAGTGCCGTGTTTGTTTCACTTCAGAATCCATGCAGGGAACCAGCATGAGACGTTTAGACATCAATATGATGTATATAGTCAAATGCCGTTTATTGAAGCTAGGAGTGATAGTTATATAGTGGCTAGTACAACGTGTATAATTCTGATAGGTCATATAACAGAGATATGGGCTGTCCACACACATAGAGGCAGAGCTGACAAACTACTCCCCTTAATCCCCTTCACGTAACTAGCTACAAATAACCAGCTTCTCTCTGCTGTCCCCCTTCAAGGCCACTGCTCCCTGCAGCTGTGCCTCTTATCAGAATGACCTAACATTACCCTGTCTACTTTCCTTTATTTCAGACTGCTCAATTCTGCTCAAACCCTGACAATGTAGCCCAGATACTAGAAGAAACTTCTTAATTGAAAGAATTATGAAATGTTAGAATAGGGTCCCCAGGCAGGTGGTTGGATCCCCCTCCTTGGAAGTGTATAAAATATGCATAGACATGTTGCTAGGGGACAGGGTTTAGCACCAAACTTTAAGTAGAGTTAGAAGTGGTTGTACTCAATATTGAAGGTCTTTTCCAACCAAAATGATTCTATGACTTTACATACTTACAATCTAATGTCCAAATGAACCTAAAACCTCCTCAGGTGACAGAAGTATTTTCAGTTGCTGCTAACCAATTCGCTATTAAACAACTCAGTATATTTTTATCTGAATACTGACTTCATATGCTTCTAATTTTCACAGTATCACAGTATTACCAAGGTTGGAAGAGACCTCACAGATCATCAAGTCCAACCCTTCACCACAGAGCTCAAGGCTAGACCATGGCACCAAGTGCCACATCCAATCCTGCCTTGAACAGCTCCAGGGACGGCGACTCCACCACGTCCCTGGGCAGCCCATTCCAGTGGCCAATGACTCTCTCAGTGAAGAACTTTCTCCTCACCTCGAGCCTAAATTTCCCCTGGCGCAGCTTGAGGCTGTGTCCTCCTGTTCTGGTGCTGGCCACCTGAGAGAAGAGAGCAACCTCCTCCTGGCTACAACCACCCCTCAGGTAGTTTTGATGGATTTAAAACTGTTCATTTACACTGGAAAAGATACAGCATTTTTATATGTATAATTTTTAATGAGCATATTATTAACAGTCATAGAGAACTGCTGCACCTGGAGAAATACCAGCCCAAGATGAGACTGTGCTTCAAAGACCCCAATAACCATTGAAACAATTGTATCCAGCTCAAGGCAGATGCAGGACAAGAACTTTCATGCAGGACAAGAATTTTCAGATTTCTTCCTCCTGTTCCCAGGTAGGAAAGTTGACTCAAAAAAAAAAAAAAGGCCTTTCCCCCAGCTTCATTTCTGTTCCAGAGGAGCTGAACTTTTAATCCAAACTTCATCTAAAAGTGAGGTGGTTTGGGTGTTCCCCACCCCACCCCCCACTTTAGAAATCACCCAGACTAGACTCAGCCGGCTCTGGAAATATGAATGAAGTTTATATTTACAGCTAGCACAATNTCCCATCCAGCTCCCCAGCCGCAGCCCAAGTGAGACTCCCAAGTGAAGTGA
>WAAF01020287.1:0-49727 GCA_013400475.1 Tricholaema leucomelas
CCCTGGGCAGCCCATTCCAGTAGCCAATCTGTCTTAGCTTGGAGTAAGAGAGACATCGGCTTCCCGGGACTTTAAACTATACTGAGGCTTGTTTTCAACGTGGCTGTAACCAAATTTCTATTTGCTGGCACTCACTACGTGCATGCTAGCGTGATGCCAGCATTTTGTCCTTTCTGTAACGTGATCTGTACATATTCATTTTATTACATATGGTAAAAACGTGTTTTTCTGTTCTAAGAAGGGTACAAACAATATTGTATGAGTGTTAACAGTAAATTGCTCTGATTTGCCTAAGCATGTGCCTCTGACTCAGTCCAAATATTGACAGTGACAAAGCTGTAATCATTTGCAGGCTTTGGTTTCAAACAGAGGGAGTTCCACTCTTTTGAGTCTAAAATACAATGCCATTAGACCCCAGACCACAAAGAGAAAATATGTGACACTGAGTTCTAATAGCTACAGGCTGGGGGACATGTGGTTGGAAAGCTGTCTAGCAGAAAGGGACCTGGGGGTTCTAATCGACAAGCAGCTGAACATGAGCAAGCAGTGTGCCCAGGTGGCCAAGAAAGCCAGTGCCATCCTGCCTTGTATTAGAAATGCTGTGTCCAGCAGGAGTAGGGAGGTGTTTGTCCCCTTGTACTCAGCTCTGGTGAGACCACACTTTGAGTACTGTGTTCAATTTTGGGCATCTCAATACAAGAGGGATGTTGAGGCATGGGATCAAGTGCAGAGGAGGGCAAAAAAGCTGAGGAAGGGCCTGGAGAATAAATCTTATGAAGAGTGACTGAAGGAGCTGGAGTTCTTGAAAAAGGGGAGGCTGTTGACATCGATGTCAACAACTACCTAAAAGGAGGTTGTGGAGAGGCTGATGCTGGTCTCTTCTCACAGGTAATTAGTGATAGAACAATAGTGAACAGTTTTGAGCTGCAACTGGGTAGGTTTAGACTGGATATTAGGAAAGAAAATTTCACAGAAGTGGTCAAGCATTGCAAGGGGCTGCCCAGGGAGGTGGTTGAATCACAAACCCTGGATGTGTTTAAAGGTCATTTGGATGTGGTGCTTGGGGATATGGTTTAGGAGTGAACCTTGTAGAGTAGGGTTATTGGTTGGACTTGGTGATCCCAAGGATCTTTCCCAACCTGAACGTTTTTGTGATTCTGTGTAATTACAAGAGGCTGTACCCACAAGGTGGAATTGAAGTGGATGTACTGGTTTCACTGGGAATTGAGGGAAGAGCTGCTCAAATGGAGGCTCCTTGGCAGCTCTTTAATATAGAGTGAAATAAATAAATATATATTCACACGAGTAAATCTCATTCCCACATGTCCAGTGGAAAACTCCCAAATCTACATTTTTTTCCATGCTGCTACTAAACCACGAGTGGCTTATTTTATATATTAGACACAAGGAAGAAATACAATCCTCACTGTTACCATACCTTGGCCAACAGGGCATTGTTATGCCATGCCCTGCCCATGTTTGTGTACAATCTGCTTGTTGCTAGCCAAGTCTGTTTATCTGCTTATGAAATGTTCAGAGTTGTCTTTATATGCAGATATATGATGCACAAATTAGATTTTTAATGATTAAAAGTGGATAACTGATAACTTTCATACTGTGATAGTTGCTGTGAGCACACATGATAGCTGACATTTCGTCACAGTCTGGGATGGAAGATGTACTGTCATTTTCTATAGTTTATGTCTAAGATATGTCAATAACAGTTATCTAGCCTTTCTTCTGGTATGAAGAATTATTGAGCTGGAAAAAGTATCAAAATGCAGCAGATCTTGGAAACTGTCTTTGAACCAGTTTCTTTGCAGAGGTGTAAGGCCATAATGCCTTAGCTGTTTTGAATACAATACACTTACTTAGTCCTATGAGAAGTTCTGCTGACAAGTAATTGGGTCAATACATCCATAAGTCACCATTTACTGATCATTCTGTGACCATGTGCTGGGATTTTAAGAGAAAGATAAGAAACTTTGCCAACTCCCATTCATTTAGGGTGGAAGTTAGGCAACTAGATAGTTTGTTCCCACTGGAAAGCTGAGCAATAACACCAAATGTCTCTGAGTCACTATTCTCTCATCCACTGCTCAGGCATAATAGAAAACACCATGTTAATATTCTTCCTGGCTCAGCAGGCTTCCTGGAAAATGTGGTTAAATTTTCTCCTTTCTGCTTCCTGCCCATTGGATTGTTCATCCAGGTGTTTTCCTTTCTGACTTTCCTTCTTTTTCATTTATTAACAAAAGAAAAGGACAGCAAAGCTACATTTTAACTGGGAACTCTGTCAACCGGTAGAGAAACAGAGAATCAGAGAAACTAAGACTTCCAAAATTCCCCTGGTGGGTGTCACACCTATGGTTTTGAAAGGGATTGCAAAGTGTGAAGTGACAGTTCTGTATCTATCAAACACTCTTAAGAGTGAAAGGTGTATGTTATACATCTAAGAATTTTGTTAGAGCTTCTATTTAAGTTCTTAGTTCACATCAAGGGAAAAAAAACCCAGACAATACAGAAAGATTTATGTCAATATGTGTTGTGAGTGGTAGAATTAGCGAAGCCTAAATGTGGCTGTAGAAGTTGGAATCTGATACTAACATGAAAAACACAGAGAGAGATTTATGTGAATATGAGTTGTGAGTGGTAGAATTAGTAAAGTCTAAATGTGGCTTTAGAAATCAGAATCTGCTTCTAACATGAAAAACTTGAAAACTGTGCACAGAACTCATGGGAATGATTGAGTTTTCCTGATCCCAGGAAATCCCCTTGCCCAAGGGTCATTTTGTTTGACCTTTATTGTTTACAAAATATATGCTAGCATTTGAACCAGTAATCCTAGGGTCATTTTACTGTCAAAGGAGAGAAACAGGCAATTTTAGGATTTTTCTGACCTAATTTAAACCTTTAGCACAGGCTAAGATGAGTTCTGGCTTTCACTCTGTTGACCATATTAAGTCATCACTATTTACAAAAGGATCTTAAGTTGTTTATTCATTTAATCAGTCAAATATTCCTGGAGGTAATGGCTAATGGTTTTCCAGTGAATAAGGAGACTTTGTCTCTAAATCTTAGTACAAAGTGGCCTAGTGTCATGAATAAGCTCATTAAGTTTCCAGTTTAAAATACTTTTTTTTTTGCAACTCAGTTTTGGTAAGATAAAAGCAGCATCAATTTCACTTGATTGCTTTCATCAGTGCTAACCAGAATGATCCCCACAAAACAGGTAACAATATGTTACTATACCAAGATCTTTACTATCTGGTTACACACTCTGAAATATATATATATATATATATATATATGTGTGTATATATATATATATATATATATATATATTCACATCTGTGGAGAAGATAGAGAAATGGAAATAAAAATAAAATACAGTTCTTTACTGGGCCCACTCAGGCAGCCCCCCTGCCAGAGCAGGATCACCTAGAGCAGATCACATGGGAACACATCCAGATGGTTCTTTGAATATCTCCAGAGAGGGAGACGCCACAACTTCCCTGGACAGCCTGTTCCACTGCTCTGTCACCCTTACAGTGAAAAGATTCTTCACATGGAACCTCCTATGCCTCAATTTCCACTCATTGCTCCTTGTCCTGTCACTGGGCATGACTGAGAAGAGGCTGGCTCCATCTTCCTGGCACTCACCCCTTACATATTTATAAGCATGAATGAGGTCACCCCTTAGTCATCTCCTCTCCAAGCTGAAGAGCCACGACTCCCTCAGTCTCTCCTCATAAGGAAGATGTTCAACTTTTTTAATAATTTCTGTGGCTCTGTGCTGGACTCTCTCAAGCAGTCTCCTGTCCTTCTTGAGCTGCAGAAGAGGAGGCTCAGGGGAGACCTTATTGCTGTCTACAACTACCTGAGGGGTGGTTGTGGCCAGGAGGAGGTTGCTCTCTTTTCTCAGGCAGCCAGCGCCAGAACGAGAGGACACAGCCTCAAGCTGTGCCAGGGGAAATTTAGGCTCGAGGTGAGGAGAAAGTTCTTCACTGAGAGAGTCATTGGACACTGGAATGTGCTGCCCAGGAAGGTGGTGGAGTCGCCGTCCCTGGAGCTGTTCAAGGCAGGATTGGATGTGGCACTTGGTGCCATGGTCTAGCCTTGAGCTCTGTGGTGAAGGGTTGGACTTGATGATCTGTGAGGTCTCTTCCAACCCTGATGATACTGTGATACTGTGAGCTGGTGGGCCCAGAGCTGGACACAATATGCCAGATAAGGGCACACCAGGGCAGAATAGAGGAGAAGGAGAACCTTCCTTGACCTACTAACCATACCCCTTCTAATACACCCCAGAATGACACTGGCCTTCCTGGCCACAAGAGCACACTGCTGGCTCATGGCCATCCTTCCATCCACCAGGACTCCCATGCCGCTCTCCCCTTCACTGTTCTCCAGCAGGTTAGTCCCCAACCTATACTGGTACACAAGCATTACCGATTAACAAGCAACAATAAGGTTGCTGGGAAAAGAATTGAAAGCATCCAAATATCTCAGACACCTGGTGGGAAACTAGAAAGGAAGAGACACTGAAAGACAGAGACTTAAGAGCAGCTAAGATACAGGATCACAAGTGCACACTCTTAGGTTGGCTCATGAACTGTCCTGTCAATGAGCCACCATAGGTTTCGAAACTAGGCTGAAATATCTAACTGCAAAAAGAGTTGTTGTTATTGAGAGTAGTCCAGGGTGTTTGCAGAGAGTTATCAGAATGTTGTACCATATAGGACAAGGCTGAATAGTAGCAGCTCATAAGAAAAAAACACTGATGGTTGACCTCAGGACAAAATCCATAGTGCATCAATCCATGATGCCATACCCCAGTAAGGGCAGTGCTTTTAAACACGTAGATAAACTTTGTTTTCAAGGGGGCATAAAAGGCATCTCTCTATTGTGCTCATGCATTTCTTTTAAATAAGTTTCATCAACGTTTATTAGTAAAGTGCATTTCAGGAAATAACAGGGCATAGGAATGGGAATGAAAACAATTACTGACCGTGTGGTTACTATGGTATTTTTTGTCTCTTTAATCTGCTTTTATTACATACCACTGGGCTCCTATTTTCCCCTTTTGTCTCTTTTTTAGAGGAACAGGAGTAAACTTGTTTTTTTCCGCTTGCCATGCTTTAAGCTCTCTGAGTTTGTTGAGAGACAGTCATTAATTCTTTTCTGACTAACGCTGTGGTCCACTGGCTTCTTGAAAAGTGTAAACAAAACCTTTAGGCCAAATCATAAAGCATTTAGTTTGTTTCAGACATAATTTTAGTGTTATTCAGGGCAAGGTATATTTAGTATATTTGAAAGACGATACCTCTGTGGTATAGTTGTTCCTTGCATGATTGCTCTAGTTGCAAAATCATAGCTTTCAGCTCTTTCGAGATATGAGTTTAGATAGTCCTGTGTCAGGGACCGAAGGCACATATCGTGTGACTGGCTACACATCAGGTTTCTTAGTTCTTTAACTATTACAGTGGATGAAACAGTAACTTGTGGTATATGAATGTTTTTTAAGCTGGTTTAAGCCCTTGCCCACTTGTTTGATGCAGGTTGGCGCAATCCCAGGCACAGATACAGGCTGGGTGGTGAATGGCTGAGAGCAGCCCTGAGGAAAAGGACCTGGGGGTCTGGGTTGATGAAAAGCTCAACATGAGCCGGCAGTGTGCACATGCAGCCCAGACAGCAACCCTGTGCTGGGCTGCATCAAGAGAAGTGTGGCCAGCAGGGCAAGGGAGGGGATTCTCCCCCTTTACTCTGCTCTCCTCAGACCCCACCTGGAGTACTGTGTGCAGTTCTGGAGCCCCCAACACAAGAAGGACATGGAACTGCTGGAGCGGGTCCAGAGGAGAGCCACGAAGATGATCAGAGGGCTGCAGCAGCTCTGCTATGAGGACAGGCTGAGAGAGTTGGGGCTCTGCAGCCTGGAGAAGAGAAGGCTTCGAGGAGACCTTAGAGTGGCTTTCCAGTATCTGAAGGGAGCCTACAGGAAGGCTGGGGAGGGACTATTTACAAGGTCTAGTAATGTCAGGACGAGGGGGAATGGGTTTAAACTGGAAGAGGGGAGATTTAGACTGGATGTTAGGAAGAAGTTCTTTACAGTGAGGGTGGTAAGACACTGGCACAGGTTGCCCAGGGAGGTTGTGGATGCTTCCTCCCTGGAGGTGTTTAAAGCCAGGTTGGATGAGGCCTTGAGCAACCTGCTCTAGTGGGAGATGTCCCTGCCTATGGCAGGGGGTTGGAGCTGGATAATCCTTGAGGTCCCTTCCAATCTAAACCATTCTATGATTCTGTGATTCTATTTGGTGAGACAGAATCACAAAGAATCACAGAATCAATCAGGTTGGAAAAGGCCTTCAAGATCGTCAAGTCCAACCTATTGCTCAGTATTATCTAATCAACTAAATCATGGCACTAAGCACCACATCCAGTCTTTTTTTAAATGAAAAAGGCTGGTGAGAGAGTACAATTGCCTACTATCAGCTCTGGCCACTGCTGATACAGGAGAAGGAGCTGAAAAAAAGCAGTAGATTTTGTAAGTGTTGCTTATCTTTGATGTGCTATCTTACCTGGCTGCCCAAGGCTGCCATTTACATGACAGTGATGTCCTCTCTTTTCCTCCCCATTTTACTGAGTGTACTTGTGAAAGAATGGCATTCAAATATAAAGAGAGCACAGAAACATTGTTTCTGGCTTGCATTTCTTACTTTTAAATTAAACATTAAAAAATGCTGGATCTCATTACCTACCTCAAATAGACCTCATTAGCTACATATACAGTGTAATTACGTAAGAGGTTATTCAAAGATCTCATCAAATTTCCTTAGCATATATAGCTATAATATTATTAGTACTTATTAAACATTCAGAATTGGTTCAAAAGTGCTACTTGAACAAACAAAAGGAACTTAGGAAGAATGCTGTACAATTGTAGTAGGAGAAGCAAAGGAAACTTTGTGATGCTTTCAACTCATCTGCTAGTATTTAGAAGAGAATTAATTACATCCAAAGCACAACCCCCTGCAAACCTCTTGAGAAAAATTCTACCCAAAACAGAGGCTCTATGTTAAAAAGAGCCTATTACTGCCTTCTGCAGTGATTTTCCTCAACACAATTATATTTCTGTATATCTCTCTACATCTACATCCTCTTTACACTTCTCAGGGATCTTTTCATTTGAGTAGCCACATATATGTTAAGATAAGCTTTAAATTGTAACTGTTTTCGCAGTATCACCAAAGTTGGAAGAGACCTCATAGATCATCAAGTCCAACCTGTTACCACAGAGCTCAAGGCTAGACCACGGCACCAAGTGCCACGTCCAGTCCTGCCTTGAACAGCTCCAGGGACGGCGACTCCACCACCTCCCTGGGCAGCCCATTCCAGTAGCCAATGACTCTCTCAGTGAAGAACTTTCTCCTCACCTCAAGCCTAAATTTCCCCTGGTGCAGCTTGAGGCTGTGTCCTCTTGTTCTGGTGCTGGCTGCCTGAGAGAAGAGAGCAACCTCCTCCTGGCTACAACCACCCCTCAGGTAGTTGTAGACAGCAATAAGGTCTCCCCTGAGCCTCCTCTTCTCCAGGCTAAACAATCCCAGCTCCCTCAGCCTGTCCTCGTAGGGCTGTTTTCTAATCAAACAATTCTTTAATTATTTCCTTTGTGCTCAGAGCTGATGCATTCCTCTGATGAAATTCTGTGTACAGGAGAGGAGCCAAGAAATAAAATCTGTACACACTAGCAAAAAAACCCAAACCAAAACAAATTAAACCGAAGCAGATAAACGGATCGCGTACTTCAAATGAAGCAATAAGACTTAATCTTTACTCTGGTGAACTTTCATGAGGCTGTTCCTTGAATGGCAGACCCTCTCACCTAATGAGCATTGTATAATACGTGTATGGTGTTGCTCGTACACACAGCTTATTTCCAAAGGAACCTCAGGTTTACATTCTGGCATGAAAGAAGGATTACTGTCACTTTTAACCCTTTTCTCTATTATTTCAATGTAAAATAGAAGTTGGAAAAATCTTGCTTCTAGGCTCTTTTTGTTTCTCATATCACTTCTGTTCTTCTTTTCTCCCAGATCTCTCCACACCTTCGTAACTATACACATATGCATATGTATCTATATATCTTTCTGTATTAGCTAAGGCATTAGAGATCACCATGCAGAAAATGTTAAGAAGTCTGACAAATCAATCCAGTTTTAAACTATATAAATGAAAAAAACTTTACCAGATCCATTAATTAACAATGCTGGGTTTGCTAATGGTTTATTCATATGCATCGTTAATAATCGTTGCTACACAGACAAACCCTCAGACTTTAACACACATACTTTGAATCAGTTGTAAGTAACTTCACCACAGTGAAGATGACACTGTACAGCAACTACAAGCAGCTGCAGTCCATACCTTTTCTTTGTCATGCTGTGCTAGTTTGAGCCTAGCTAGAATGTTTTGGTGAGAAGAATTAGATCATAGGCTGAGAAATGAAAACAATGCTGATGTCTACTGCACTCACAGTCTTGCTGAGATGTGTAGAAAGGAAAAGCAAAACATTAGATAAAGTCACTTTGCTTGGGCACTTCACTCTGGGCTTTTGCTCTCAGCTCTTTGCTTGCTGGGGAGCTGAGGCTGCTGGCTGAACTCCATCTTGCTTTCTAACCTCACCCTCCATTTGCTTTTTTGGCTGATTCACCTTTGCTTCTTAATCCCCCCGGCCAAACCTCCATTCTTCCTTGTGACTGGGGTAAGGTTGAGAGGGGTAGGAGGAGAGTGAGGGTGTGGTTGAGAGCTCCTCCTGGGGACTCAGGTTTCTGGGAGGGGAGTTGTGTTTCTGTATTACTTTTACCTTGTATATTTCTGTCTATAACTGTATATACTGTAAACATTTGCTTGTACACTGTGCTAGCTGTAAATATAAGCTTCATTCATATTTCCAGAGCTGGCTGAGTCTAGTCTGGGTGATTTCTAAAGTGTGTGGGGGGCAGGGGACACCCAAACCACCACACATGCAGGCCCAGGTGACTAAGCCCAGGTGACTAAGGAAGGTGAACATCTTCATTGCTGTTAACCTCAGACTTCGACTCAATCATCTGTCTCAGGACAGAAAGAAAATGTGTGACTGGGTCAGAAATGTGGGTCTCAGGTTTTCTGTGTCCTTGGTGCATTTCCAATGAACTTACCCTTGTCTAGGGCTATTGGGCTGTGAGTGACCTCTCCTGCTGACAGGCAGGGAAGCTGCCTGCAGAAGGAGTTGCGCAAACGCTGTAAACTTCTGGACGTCTGTCTCTGCAGATTGCCACAGGCTCTGACGTTTCCTGTTTGTGTGCCACACACGTGCAAGGACACTCTGAAGATATGCTGATGCAACTAAAAAGAAATTTGGTGTCTTATCTTGTGGGAAGGCTCTTACTCTGAAATAAATGACAGTCCCTTTCTGTAGTATTGCTTCAGACACTTTCTTCCTACCTCTATAGCAGTCGAAAGATTGAATAAGTCAAATGGAGGTATAATGGCTGTTGCTTTACAGAGTGAAATTCAAGCCAGTCTGGCAAGAAATTGTGTGCTTTTGAAAACACTGATGTGGAGGAAGCCTCTTTCTTCCTTTTCACTGTACATGTTCAAGGGATACCCTGAGTGGTGCTTCAGACCTGTCAGGGAGATGTGACACGATTATGACTGCCAGTACTTTAAGTGAATCATGACTTCAGATGAGTAGCTGAGATGGATGTGAGCACCTATCTGGTGCAGGTGAAAGTGTGAAGATGTCTAGCTTGTGGGCAAAAGGCTCAAAATCATCCTGAAGAACATCAAGGGGAGGGGGGCTCATTTGTATGCTGCAGATTTAATTTGCAGTCAATGTAGAGTATCTACAGCGCTCGAGATTTCTCCAAAAGTAAAATAGGGTGGCAGTTTAGCTTTGTAACCTGTCAAAAATGAGAGCATGGCATTTTTTTTTGCTTTTAGAAGGAAAAATAACCAGTGAACTAATCCAGTGCTTGTTAATGCTGTCAATTTGATGGAGAAAGCAATGGACAAAACAACTTGGGAGTTCATATTGACGATCTACAGAGAAAAGTGTCAGAAAAATACAAATAACTCTTCATCAGGAACCTTGACTGCCCAGAACTGATCTCAACAAAAATGTGGCCAGCTGCTCTGACAGAAAACAACATGATTATGTCCTTTCAAGTGAGGCTGGCTGAGAGCTACAGCTGCAGGTTGGCTATGCGTTTGTCACAGCCTAGCAGGAAGCTTAGCTGACCATTTGCTTCTCAGTTGCCTTCTCACTGGCTTTGTGCAGCATGCAGCATGCAAACACACTGCTGTTGGGGCTCCATCATGTGCCACTTCTAAACACCAGTGCTTTTGTTAATCTCCTCTTCAGACAGGGACAAAGACTTTAGGGAAAACATTAGAGTCCTGCAAGATAGAGAATTAAATAAAATGAATTACATTGCCCATGGAAGACAGTTTATCTCCAAATACTTATGTCTTTGTATACACAATTAAAACCATGCCAGGTCATGTGCAGACTCTTCTATAATTGGCATAAATACTTTCTAGTGGATAGTAATGTTAGAAATTGCTTATTCAATCTAATAATTGACATTTATAAGATATTTTGGTAAATATTGACACAAAAAAAACCCCAAAACATAAACATCCCTCTTTACCCACATAAATTTGTCTTGCTACTGTCTCTGAAGTGGACAGCTTCTTAAATTTCCCCCAAGGACCGAGTATACTTGATGTAAAAAATCGTCACGAGTGACGCAGAGCACATGTTAAAGGAAAGCTTTAAAGGAGTGTTTCACATCAAACTTACGTTCCAAAGTAATTGAATGACCTGTGACAGAGAGGTGCTTTCTTGCCTTAAGGAGCATTAATGGTCAACATGGATATCTGGGACCTGGCTGCATATATCAAAATATTTTCTTAAGGAGTTCTGCTTTGGAGTCATTCACTTTCAGTCAACACTGCATTTCCTAGATATAAAATAATAGTGCAACTGAGCTGTTTGGCTTCCCTTGAAAGATCTTGTGAAGCCACATGACAAAGTATAATCAAAAAGCTGAAGGAGAAGCCATTCTTACAGGCATCGCTAATTAATTCAGCCTCTAGGTTTGACTTGTGCCAGTTTGAAAATATGAAATGAAAGTAATTTGTTTAGTCTGGGAAAGAAATCCAACAGTTTATTCACACTGATACAAGGAACAGATGCTCACCCCTTTTCTGCACTTCATCCTTTGAAATCTGACCTCTTGAAAGTAACCTTCATATAGATTACAGCTGGACATGTGTCACCCTGAGATTGTGTACACAGCCACTCCAGAGTGATGTCCCACCTAGCTGAGAAAGGTTCAGAGGAGATTTGTGCATAGAGAGATGGGATGGGGAAGTATGCTGGAAGAAAAGACCCAAGAGCAAGATGTAAAGCTACACTTCTATGTCTCAGGAAAAGCCAACTGGAGACAGACTACTGATACTGTGCTGTGATAAAGTTGTCCAGTTGTGCCCCCATGTTACATTCGTAATCAAGAAGGGTCTGAAAGGCTAGAAGAGAGGATTAGTAAAATGTTTGTGTACTCAGCTCCTTTTGATCTCAATCAGCAATGTTTTGGATTGCAGAGCTATGACTACAGTGGCACATGGCAGGGAACGATGACATCCCAGAATGGCACTCATTTGGACTGATGGCATTAGCACTCACTCTCTCCTTGGGCTTCTCCTACAGGGTTAAGCACTGAGATCTGCACCCTTATTAAAATGAATGTTTTCCCATTGACTGGAGGAACACTGCAAGTCATATCCATCCTTCCTAGGCTCAAGTCAGTTAACTTGGCTGGGTGCATTAGTGTTTGGCCCAGTGATATTTTAAAGCCGAGGTTGGGTGCCTTTGCAAATTGTGCTCTTTGCTTACTCCTTTCTTCCCAGCACTTCTTTTCAACCTTCTGGTGAATAGTGGGTTGCATTAATTTTCCTGTTCTCTTCTTGCCCTGGCAGTTAACATTGCTGGAACAGTGTAGTAGGCTGAGGGAAGACTTTGCAATGCTTATTTTACTGCAGTTTAGGAAAAGTTTTCCCACTGAGAAGTTCCCATCTGATAGGAATTATTTTGTAGTTATTAGGCACTCTGTGTAGAGACAAAAGAAAAACAAAAACCTATACAAATCTAATCTCTGACTTTATATTTCACAGAACCACACATGAAACATGTTCATCTTTCCAGTTGATATCCATATTTCATGTCAGTGGCAATCATAGGCAATGAAAGTAGATGTAGTAGTGGGAAAGGCTGCAGATGCATGTATGTAATACCAAGCAGTGCTAATATTGAAGCTTTGGTTTCTTCTGTCTTCTCTTCTGCATTTTCAAGATTAATCCATCCTGTCTCACAATTTGCATATCAAAAGGAGAGCTATCTTGAGAAATTCTACGTGATGAACAATAGCTAGTTTTAACACTTCTGATAAGAGAGGTCACTATTTCCCTCAAGCCCATCCTCTCAATGAAAGAAGCTTGAGGAACATCTGAGCACTCTTCTCCTGGCAGCAACAAGCTCAAGAAACCAAGCTTTATGTAAAGGAAAGCATCTCTAACCCAGTAGAATCTATGCTGTATTCAGCAGCCAAGAAGCTTAGAGATCACAGATGTATGTTCATACTTTGAACATCTGCAGTTGTTGAGAACTTCACATGGGTTGAATTTGCAAGAATAGTTTGCATTTATCTTTTCTAAAACACCTACCCTGTGTTGTTGCTTCGAGAAATGGCAAATTTACACAGATCTCAAAGGAAGATGAGCAGCTTTCTGACTACAACAGGCTTGAGCCAAAGCTCAATAAATTAAGTATAAAGTGCTTCGTTAGCAAAAGTGGACTTTGGATCAGACTCACTGTCTATGTATTCAGTTATACAGTGTTATTAGGAGAAAAATTGCTTCCTGGCCTCCTTAGTAGGTAAAATTTAAGCCCTACAGCATGAGGTTTTACTCTCCCATCTTACCAAAATTTGCACAGCTTGCCAGAGCTTGCATTAGCTTTTATGTTATTACTTTCCAAGCATTCCAATCCAGTTCTTCAAAACTCGTGCTTAAATAGCTGCATCCCTGTGTCAGTGGCTTCCAGGTTATACAGAGCACAAAGTAATCTTTATTTCAAGGGTACTTAGCATACATTTACCAGGTTGGTTTTTTTGGTTGCCATTCTGGAAATAGGAAAAAAAAAACTCAAAACCAACAAAGTACATTTAGAATTTTTCTGTAGTTGTTATACATATTTCAAAACTTTAAAAAACAAAACAAAACCACACACAAAAAAAAAAGTCAACAAAAATACCTCCTAGTTTAACATGAATTCATTTACCTGAATTTATACTACTGAAAACCAGACTGAGTTTAATTTTGCTTTGTCAAGTAAGCCAAATGACAGTGTTTAATCCCAAGCTCCTTCAGAGAAATTGGATGTGTGACTGTGAAGAATTTTTATGTGATCAGAGAATCATAGAATCAAACAGATTGGAAGAGACTTCCAAGGTCATCCAGTCAAACCTATCACCCAGCCCTAGCCACTCAACTAGACCATAGCACTAAGTGCCTCATCCCAGTCTTTTCTTNAGCAGTGTTGAGTACAGGGGAAGAATAACCTCCCTCGTCCTACTGATCACACTGTTCCTGATCCAGGCCAGGACGCTGTTGGCTCTCCTGGGCGCACTGCTGGCTCATGTTCAGCTACTATCTACCAGTACCCCCGGGTCCCTTTTTCCCCTGGCTGCTCTCCAGCCACTCTGTCCCCAGCCTGTAGCACTGCTTGGGATTGTTGTGGCCAAAGTGCAGAACCCTGCACTTGGCCTTGTTAAATCTCATCCCCTTGGCCTCTGCCCACCCATCCAGCCTGTCAAGGTCCCTCTGCAGGGCTCTCCTACCTTCCAACAGATCCACACCTGCTCCTAGCTTGGTGTTGTCTGCAAACTTAGTGATGCTGGACTCAATCCCCTTGTCCAGATCATCAATAAATGTCATTGCAAGTCCCTTTGCAGAAAACAACAACAACAACAACAACAAAGTTTGTGGGATGTGTAGGATGTGTATAGGATCACAGAAATTGTAGAACTTAAAATAATCAGTTTGTGTGGGTTTTTTTTTTCCTGTTGCTTATTTGCAGAAAGTGTTTCTTAGAACATATTCTCATTGCAGAACTTGTATAGATGATCCACATGCAATTCTGGTTATTGGGATTCCATTTATAAACAGGTTCCTATTTTTTTCTTTTAAACCTCTTCGCATTGCTTTCAATAGCACTATGAGAGAACTTATATATATATATATATATATATATATATGAGAAAGAGAAGCATATTTATCTAGGAAAGCTATGAGCCACCTGGCACTTACTTTCTGCCTTTCTGTTCTAGTTTGAGCCTTGCTAGAATGTTTTGGTGAGAAGGACTAGGCCATAGGCTGTAAAATGAAAACAATGGTGATGTCTACTTCCCTCATGGTCTTGCTGAGATGTGTAAAAAAGGAAAGGAAAACATAAAGTCACTCAGGCACTTCATCTTTGCTCTGGTTGCTTCACCTGCTGGGGAGCTCGGGGCTGCTGGCTGAACTCCATCTTACTCTCTAACCTCACCCTCCATTTGCTTTGGCCGATTCACCTGGTTTCTTAACCCCCTGGCCAAACCTCCATTCTTCCTTGGGACTGGGGTAAGGTTGAGAGGGGTAGGAGGAAGGTGAGGGGGTGGTTGAGAGCCCCTCCTGGGGACTCAGGTTTCTGGGAGGGGAGTTGTGTTTCTGTATTACCTTTTACCTTGTATATTTATGTATATATCTGTATATACTGTAAATATAGAATCATATCTGCTTGTATATTGTGCTAGCTGTGAATATAAGCTTCATTCATATTTCCAGAGCTGGCTGAGTCTAGTCTGGGTGATTTCTAAAGTGTGGGAGGGTGAGGGACACCCAAACCACCACACTTTCTTAGTTTCATCTACTGGACAGCAGGGAAGACAAACTGATGGTGTTAGAATAAGCATTTCAAAGATGTCGTAAATGATAGTGATTGATTTATATCTTCCTTTCTTCCCCCCCATCCCCAGTAAGCCCATTAACTACTGCAGTCAGCCTGCTGTCCTCCAAGCAGGAAAAAGATAACGTAGTGCTTACAAGGATGAGGTGAAATTTTGTCCAGGGAAATGGACAAAAGGAATTTGCCTGAAAATCACAGAAAACCTAAGGAAAATTTGGGAAAGGAGGTCTCTCAAAGGGTGATCTCCTTTTGTCACCACTGGCTCATCCATCTTCCCTGCCAGCCTTGTGACTCTACAGCAAAGGAAACAGAAACGCTGTGGAGGAGGAAGGTGGAAGGCAGGAAAAGCTTTTTCCCAATTCAGCTCATCCTTACTTCTTATTGATAGGTAACTTTTCTGGAAAAATAATTTCTGAAGCACATACAGCAGCGTGAACCACAGAGGTAATAGCAGTCACATGTCCCCGTTCAGGACTGGTGCACTGATGACAGTTCTTTGGCAAAACAGAGGACCCCACAGAAACTTGCATTGGCAGCTCATATTTTGTGTCACTACCATGTCTCAATTTTCTGTGGTTTGCAAGTACTTTTAAAAACTCCCAGCAGAGTTTTACTATGTTGTGGTGTGTTATAATATGAAGATCATTTGTATTATTCTCGGGATAATTCAAAAGCTCAATCCACCAGCACTTTGCATCATTTCCCTAAAATATATGAATACCAATCAAATTTTTATGGATGTGTGGTGTTAGTAGGTACATCTTCAAATAGAGCAAGGGAATTCTGCCCATTTCCTTCGGAACAATCCCACTATGGGCTTTACTCTCTCACTGTATTTACATTACTTCACGCTCACATGGGAAAGTATTTTTCCAAGGAAGCATGTTTTGCTAGTTAGTCCTACTGTCAGACAAAGCATGATAGAAAAAAAAACAACAAACAACCAAAAACCAAACAACCAACCAAGAGCTACAGTAGTAGAATAAAACAATAAAGTACAATAACAATGCTGGCATTCTTGTCAATATAGTCCTGCATTTTTCTTTTCCCTTAGACATATGGGGGGGATCAGATCACAGGATGCTAAGGGGTTGGAAGAGACCTGTAGAGATCATAGGGACACAAACCCTATGAGGAGAGGCTGAGGGAGCTGGGGTTGTTTAGCCTGGAGAAGAGAAGGCTCAGGGGTGACTTCATTGCTGTCTNAGCAGGAACACACAGGGCAGACTGCACAGGAGCACATCCAGGACAGTTTTGAAAGTCTCCAGAGAAGAAGATTCCGTGATCTGTCTGGGCAGCCTGTTTCAGTGCTCTGACACCATCACCATAAATAAGTGTCTCTTTGTGTTGAGGTGGAACTTCCTATGGTCTAGCTCATACTCATCATTCCTTGTCCTATCACTGGGCACCATCAAAAAGCAACTGTCACCTTGATCTTGACACCCACCCCTCAGATATTTATAGATGTTGATAAGATTCCCTCTCAGCCTTCTTTTCTCAAGACTGTACAGCCCTAGTTCTCTCTTTTTTTTTTTTTTTTTTGAGTAGAAGAGATGTTTAAGTCTGGTAATCATCCTCATAACTATCCTCATAGATAACTGTGTCATCCAAATTGTAATTAAAAAAAAAAGGAGGGGACAAATATGATGCTCAATATGGTGACAAGTGGCACGAACTGCAAATCGTTTCAAGGACAGTCCTTAAGTCAAATAGATTTAGGACATGACTGGCTAGGGCTGGGTGCTAGGTTGGACTGGATGATCTTGGAGGTCTCTTCCAACCTGGTTGATTCTATTCTATTCTATTCTATTCTATTCTATTCTATTCTATTCTATTCTATTCTATTCTATGCTATTCTCCGAGTACCTTATAAAACTCTGAACACACAGAGTTTTAGGCCTAAGTCTTGTCAAAATGGAACCGTAGTGAGCCATTTAGCAGGTGAAAAGATTTGTAAACTGGAAATCAATTATGACTATACCCATCTTCTACGGCCAGAGTTGTGCTGAAGTGTACATAAGTGCTCAGGTCTGTATGTGGCTCAGCCTTTCCTGAGAAGTAAAGACTGAATTTTTCAGGTAGTCTTTGCTAATTTTCAATAACATTGCAGAGAAGTTGGCATTACTTTGCCCTGAGGGGTCTGAAAAGTCTATCAGGAACAAATCTGTAGTAAACTTACATGTGCTTTGGCAGGCTTATTTTCAGTAAAATTATAAATGTCAGTTGCTGGTCCAGAACAGGTGGCACTATAAAAAAAATATTGGCTATGGGAAATGAATACGATTTACAAGGAAAATATCCACTTTTGCAGATTGGGAATAGGAACCACTGCACAGCTGACCTGTGAACTGGTGTTACTTTTTAATGTGTTTTCCTTAAAACTGCTTTGAGAAGTTCATGGCTACAGATTTTCCTTCTCACTGTTTGTATGTTTTTGTTTCTTTTATTCCATAGCTCAGTGTATCAAAGATTAGAAAGCGAGATCTAAATCATTAAAGAGTTTTTATATGTGCCATCTTGGCATTTGGATCAGTGAAGGGAACAATTTAATACTGTTATTGCCCCATTAGTCACAAGGGAGTTACTGAAGCTTCAGACTATAGCAAACATGGCAAGGATGGGGTCTGCAGTGGAGAAGTACCTATGACAAATGCTTTGCGGGTTGGTTTACATCACAGATCTCAGCTGAGCTGCTGCTTCTGGTTATTTTATATGACTCATATATGAACAGTAATAGACTGATTGCTAGAGTTCTAAGCATCCTCTTCTCTGGAAATAATGGTGTTTTTTTTTTCTGTAAACTGGAGAATGTGAATAATAAACTGAAGTCCTGTAGTCAAGGTTATGGAAAGGCTGTCTTCCAGGAAGTCTTCATCGTTGTTTTATTTTTAGTGGCAATTTACCAACATAGTATTGTCTTATGCCATTGCTCCCTTTTGACTGTATGCTTCAGGCCGTGTAGCACAAAATGTACTCCAGAGGTCACAGGTGAGTGAAAGAGAAATAACACACGAACACAACAAATGAGAAAAGCATTAATGCTCTTTGCCAGTTTTTTACTGATGTGGAATCTTTGAGATCCTTCTGCCCTAAGTGATCCTCTCGGAACAAGACATGTTGCACAGCCAAGACCAGTCTGCCTTCATAGGAGCAAAAAATGCTAAAAAGTTTACAAGATCATTGTAAATACTCAGATCCAAAAAACCTGACCACATATTTCTCTTGCAAAACAGGTCTATTGCACCTTTCCAACCCAGAATTGCTCACTCTCTGTGCCGCTGGTACAAACAAGAAATCATGGTACCATGATTTTCTAGCATTACATTCCTTTAAGAATCAAAAGTGCCTTTCAGAAGCCAGGTGGCCAGAAGTTAAGTGAGGGTAACTAATAAAAGAGTTTCTTTATACTATCACCACATTTCTCATGTGAATAGTACTTCAGAGCCCAAGCATAAGACCCACATGGCTATAAGGAGCATCGCAAATCCATATATAAGTAGTGATAGAAGTAGTTACTGTCTTGGCATGATGCAGAAGAAGTCCTAGATATGTGGATATTTAAATGACTGTCCTCTCCTCCCTTTCTTACCTGGCAGAAAAATAAATAGATAAAGTAATAGCAAAAATAAATAAATAAAGTAATAGCAAGCAAACAAATAAATGCTGGTGTGGAGACATTCAGCCTTATTCACTTGCCACAGCAGCTACATAGAAATCATCTCAGGCTTACAGAAGAAAGCTACTCTTGCTTCACCTTTTTTGGTTACACATGGTTGGCAAGGTGTTTTGCTAAAGGAAACAGATTCCTGTAGGCTGTTTGGCACCTTCCTTCCCTTTCTTCCTCCATATTCTCTAGGGGTGAAATGACATCTGGGGTGTGGGTTCCGTGTCACTACTGCCAGTATACTCCAATCTGCAAGCAAGATTTACCCTTTATCAGGTGCTGTGCTCATGGGTAATAACAATAAAAAATAGTCCCAGTAGGAGCACTTGGAAAGCATGCATATAATAGATCTCAAAACACCCACAGTGGGCAAAGCTCAGGAAATTCCTGACCTTAAAAATGGCCTTCTTGGTTTTGTGTAAAGAAAGAAAGAAAAAAAAAATTAATTCTCTCCCAGGCATTAAAATCAAGATTATTAAATTTAAGAGTAAATTGAGTTCTTTCCTTGCATTCAATTGCCTTTGTTGAGTAGTGATATATTCTGGTTCCTAGCAGCACACCACTGTTTATGCTGGTTACTAAAGGAATAAATTGTTCTAAGGATGCAGATGTCCAAGCAGTTAACATTACAGCTTCAACTATTGCCAAGGAAATGGGAAAACCTGAGTTACTCTCCTGCAAAACTACTTTGTTAAACTATATTTCTTACTTATGTCATCCTTAGTTTTCTCCCTTTATGCAACATTCCTATGTGATGTTGATGGGTACTGAAACCTGTGTCCAAAGGTCAGAGTTGATGACAGTTTTTGTGCACTCTAGGACACTCTTGGCTAAAAGCTTCAGAAGACTGTACCTGTAGAGGCCTCCATTCTCATTTTCTCAGTTCAACCCCTTAAGAACTGCTAGATTTTAAGTCTAGGTGCAGTTTCTGAAGGTGAAACATGCTCAGCTGAACACCCAAACCAGTACTTCTGTTGAAAATCACTAAGGGCTGTATAAAGTGATTTGTCAGATTATACCACATGAACACGACCTATTGCAATGCTTTACTTAAAGGGTTATGGGATCTATAATTATATGTATTTTAAAGAAATTAGCCTGTGATATTTCTGTGTCTTTTAAAGTTTTTGAGTGTATGAATATTTTATTTTATCTTATTATTTTTTAAATATGGAAACTGGCACAATGTGGAGAAATTTAACAAGTCCAGATTCCAGTTGACTCCAGAGAATATTCTACTGACTTCTCAGGAAGTTCAGGGAGTTAACAGTCGAAAGGAAATGTAAGACAGATAAATGCATCCCATGAGAAAATACTAAACTTTTGTGGTTTACACTATGCCAGTTTGTGTGAAGGCCTATAACATCCTCCTTTTGGTTTGATGATTGTTTTTAATTAAAATATACACTATAGTGATGTTATCTAGATTTTTTTCCAGTATTAGTTCTTGTGACTAAAAAAAAAAACCCTAGACACCATCAGTTATTAATAATTAAAAAGTGTTTACACTGCTTCTCCTATTTTTTTAACCCTTGCAAGAAGTTTGCAGAAGCTTTTCTACTTTTATATCATAAATGTAATATATAACAAGCAATTTTAGCTGATGTTTTATATATTGAAGCTTAATTTTCAGCATCACTCAATAGTGAGATTTTGCTATGACTAAGAAAGTTCCTTTTCCTTAACCAGTGACTGTGGGCAACAGTTCATTGCTTAGAGAGAGCAATGTTTTGCCTCTAACTGCTGAATTTTCTATATTTGTACATACTAGGTCACATACTCTGCAAGGAAGAGAGGCCAATAACTGTTGTTTCATTGGGATTTTGTCAATATCAAAATGAAACAAAGCAGAGATCCTTGAAGGAAATGAAAGCTGACTGCTGCTTTCACTGGTTTGGATTGAAACACTTGTTCTTCCTTACTTTCCTCTTGGTACTAGATCAACACCTACATAGAAAGTGCAATGAAGAGACTATAAGGATGGTGCATAAGTTCAGAAAATTTCCAGGTCATGCCTTAATAGTGCATTTTCATAGATATATGCAGAAAACTATCTGGAATAGAGTAGAATAGAATCAACCAGGTTGGAAGATACCTCCAAGATCATCCAGTCCAACCTAGCACCCAGCCCTATCCAGTCAGCTAGACCATGGCACTAAGTGCCTCACCCAGTCTTTTCCTGAACACCTCCAGGGATGGTGACTCCACCACATCGCAGAACCACAGTTACTATGCCTAAGGAGCTGTGGTTATAATGCCAGCAACCCAATATTCTATTATTTTTCAGCACTGACCAGCTCAAAGCAGCCATTTTCTTGTATGTTATTGCTTCGGGGCTAGAATTACTTCACCCCAGACCACATGCTAAGAGCACTAACTTCCAAATGCCTCATTTGCTGTGAGTAGTTGAAACATGAAGATCCAAGGCTTCAAGCCAGATTTTTATTTCTGTTGTGCTGGCATGAATGGAACCACTCCAATTTTAATCAGCATAACTGAGGAAGCACTTGAGCCTTCTCATAGCAAATTTCTGAGACTCATACTGGAAAACAAAGGTCTGACACTCTGCTCCCTATTCTTTACTGACTCTGAATGGCTTAGCCAGAATTTTGGAAACTTATCATCAATGATTTTGAAATCACAAACAGAGAGTTCATTTCTAATCATTGTAAATGTACTGCCTTGAAAAAAACCCCAACAAACAAGAAAGCTTATGGTATACCAGCTTCACTTGGGGTATTCAGAATAGTGATGGACATAATAAAAGACACTTATAAGGGAAATAATATTACCTCATGGGCTAAATATAATTAAACCCAGTAATCTTTCTGCGTGCCTTAATTGAAGACGTGAGATGAGGGATTCTGGCTAGCTTTTACCGTTCATGTTTGACATATCTTCTGCTGTAGACTATTGGTTTTGAGTTCATCGTCATTAAATAGCAGAGTGGATTTGAGGAGGTCACATAAGGAATATCAGCTCACAGCTTCATGGCACAAGGAATATGCTGTTGAGAAAGCTGACAGAATGGAGCTTGGATTATTCACAGGTCATTTTCCCTTAGGGATAGGTTTTGGAGCTCTGACTGTTATTTCAGACTCCTTCTTCCTGGTCATGTGGTTTTGCTCAACGCATAGCTCATTTGAGTAGTGCACTGGTTGGCAGACTCTATCTTTGAGTAAATGTTATTTCCAAAGTGGAGGTCATGGTCTTGGAAGTGCAAGTGGAAATGGGGTCATGGGAAAAGCTGAGAATTGCTGGAAAGTGGTGAAAGCAAAATAACCTATACATGTTTATGTTGACAGCAACCACAAAATTGTCCCCTAAGGAACTCAGATGAAGTTATCACAGAGAGTAGCAAGGTAGAACTGACGTAAATAGCTCAAGGTTTGGGCTTGCTGTATCTGAAAAATCTTTAAGTAGCTGGGATCTTTTAAATCTAAACCATATGCTGTGATACCTTTTTAATCACAGAAATCAGGCTTTGCGGGGAAGTTTCCTTCGAGTGTACGTGGAATATTACTGCATTCTCACAAACAAGAAACTTCATCTCCTGATCGTGAGAAAAGTTTCACATATCCTGTGTCACAAGCATGAAAGAGGATTTTAATCTCAATTTTTAGTAAATATTGTATATTTGTTTACTTTTTCAGCAGAGGGCTCTTCCAGCCCTCAGAGTTTACAGGTGAGGTAACTAAAACTAGAGAAGGAGGAATCTAGGCTTCACCTGCTATATGCAAACCCTTAGACCAGAAGAAAGTTTCTCACAGATATAGTTTTGCACACTAGGACCTTACAGCAGTAGGAAGCTGTCTGTGTTGCTGGAGATCTGGGGTTATGCTGTGTGATTGCAGCAAAAAATCTGACAGCTACAGGCAACTTGGCAACTGGTTTGAACAGCTGGGTGCCAGATATGCTTGAAGGCAGCTGCTGTGTTGATCATTTTGCATTGCATGGCAGTTATTCCCAAGAAGAACTATTTGAGAACTTGAGGCAAATCCACAGCATCCTTATAACAGTTCTATTTAGCCCTGTTCAGTTTAACACTCCCTTTGCCACATATGGCAGTGGTTGCGCTGACTGACTCCATATGCCTCATTGGTTCAACCCAGCAGTAACTTTCTGTCCTTTAATGAAGGTCTTAAACACTTGATTGGTATTTTGTTCAGTTGGGATGTCTGCCTGAATTAAGTTTAATTTTCCCACTTTGATGTCTCTCTCCTCAGCCTACTTACGTGAATGATACGAGACTCCTCAAACAGATTGTCATTCAGTCTTCTGAGTAGTAGGCTGCTCTCTGTTCAGTAGGTTTTCAATGGATATCATTATTGGACATTAGTAAGTGTGAACAATACCTACAATTAGAATTTTAGACGCAGACACCAATCCTGAAAACAAGCCTGGGCTGTTTGAGCGTCTGAATCCTTTTGCATTGCCTGTTGTGGAACAAAATTGTGTGATTCTATTGAAAACACTGGTATTTGTCGTTACAATTAGATAGCCTGAAGGTAGCAGATGAGCTGCAGAAGAGGTAGCTCTATACGAGAAACACTTTCCTCACAGGTAGCCTCCAGCCTTACTTTTTAAGTGAAATGCACAGTCTGTAGAACTCACTGATAATTACTACATGCTTATAAGGTGGGAAACATGCCAAACTTCTGTATATGCAGATTTTACTGTGTGGAGGTAAGAACCACCACCACTATGTCCTCCTACCTCTGTGCTTCCTAATACTAAGGAAGTAACAAACCAGGGTTGGAATGGGGAGCCTCTATGTAGTAAGTGTAGTGGGGCCCTTCCAGGTTTCAGGGAAAGCTAGCAGAAATGCCACACAATGCAACATCAAGCATTTGCAGCTGCACTGATTTTCACTTGTGCATTAGAAAACAGGAAGACATCCTTGAAATGGTATGTTTTAGAAGGAAGGAACTGACCCCCACCAGGGCCCCATGGTAATCCTGCAGCAGACTGCTCTTACCCTACTCTGGTCCAGATATCCTTGATGCACTGAGCAACACTCTCTACTGGAGGGCTGGGAGATGATTGAGCATGTGAGGAGAGACAAATAGGGTGGCAGTTTGGCTACTATTAGGGGTTTTGAGAGAAGCACTGCAGGAGCAGTACAATGTTCCTGTTGAAGTGATCATGTGAGGTTAGTTGCTTAGATATTAAGATAGCATTCTTAGTCCATCAAATTACTGTCAGAGGGATTGGACACCTCTTGTTTTCCTTCTGATCACCTTTTTCAACCTATCTTGCAGCCCTGTGGAGTAGAAAAGCTTTCTAAATGAAAGCTTACTTGACAGGGCAACCATTACAGGATCACAGGATCACAAGATGTTAGGGGTTGAAGGAACTTCTGGAGATCATCGAGTCCAACTCACCTGCCAGAGCAGAACCATAGAATCTAGTGCAGGTTGCACAGGAATGCATCCAGACAGGTCTTGAAAGTCTCCAGAGAAGGAGACACCACAACCCCTCTAGGGAGTCTGTTCCAGTGCTCTGTGACCCTTACAATAAAAAAGTTCTTCCTCAAGTTGAAGTGGAACTTCCGGTGCTATAGTTTATACCCATTGCCCCTTGTCCTATCACAGGACACAGCTGAGAAGAGCCTGTGCCCCTCCTCTTACTCAGCAAGAGGGGAGATTACATGACACTCCAAATACATAGACATTTCTTTAAACTAGACTAGTGTTAAAAGCCTCCAGCCAAGAGAAAACAAATGTCTAATAAAAAAGTGCAGCCAGCCTTCTTGAAAATTCAACACTTGATTTTGCTATTTTAAAATGCCTTTATTTTACTTATGATAATATTAGTCATCTAACATAAAAACCTTTTTATCTTGTGTGTTCATTTAGCTGTAATGATGTCCACAACAGACAGAAAGGTCCCACATTTCCTGCTTAAAAACTTTTTTTTTTCCTTTTTAAAAATGTTCGTGTGCCAGACTGAAAAATCATCAGGAAGTCAAAAGTGCCTGCCTTAACCAAGTTACCTTCTGCTTCATAGGCCTGGCAAATACACATGGGGCACTGTTTAAACTGTAACCTTTTCTGCAGATTCAGCCTTGCAGCCCCTCGAGGGAATTAAGAAGCTGAAACCCAAATCTAACGCCCACAAGCCCCAGGAAATCACATAAGTGGGGTAAGTATCTGAGAAACTTTCATGGATAACATTGCCCTTGCCAGGGCAGGGGTTGTATTTCATTTTTAAGTTGGCTAGCATGTCCAGTGGTCTGGAAAACAGTATGAGCAATAATATATGCAAAATGTAAATGCTGAATTCCAGTAATAACCCTGTGAGGAAACTCAGCCAGTGCTGGCAAGAACTGTCAGCAATGGGTTCCCATAACCTGCCTTCCTGGCCTGTGTCTATGTTAGCAATCTCCTTATCTCATGTTGTGCAGGGACTGAACTTCAGCACTTTTTCACTGAATGAAGCTAAAGTACAGGCAGTCTTTTCCACCAGTATAACACTCTTTACACCTGTGTTAAAGACAGAAAATATTTGCCTTCTCTTTTCCCTTCCCATGGATCAGTCAGGAGTACATGGGAAAGAAAGGCTACCATTTCTCATGAAGATGAAACATTGCTCCTTATTATTTCAAAAACATTGTGTGTCAAAATTGAGTGAGAATTTTCTCACCCTCCCAAAGTCCTGATGCTCATTCTTGCATTAGCATTGTCCTTGGACATCTGCTCCCCCTCTGACTGTACAGAAACAAGCAAGAGCACATTCAGAAAAAAACACGAGGTGGAGGCCAACAATGACATTTTTACCTCAGACAGTGACTCACCAGCGATGTGACTGCTCCTAGCTTTTGTACCTAGCTCAGTGCATATGGAAAGACAGGTGACACGTTCACAGCATTTCAAGCTACGGAGGCCTATTTAGTGGTATACAGAACCACAGAATCACAGAACATTAGGGGTTGGAAGGGATCTTGAGACACCATCTAGTCCAACCCCTCTGCTGCAGCAGGATCATCTAGAGTAGGTCACACAGAAATGTGTCTAAGTGGGTTTTGAATGTCTTCAGAGAAGGAGACTCCACAACCTCTCTGGGCAGCTCATTCACGTGAAACCTCCTATGCTTCAGCTTGCAACCTTTGACCCTTGTCCCATTATTTGACAGCACAGAGAAGAGGCTGGCTCCATCCTCCCAAACCTTGCCTTTCACATAGCTATAAACATGAATGAGGTCACCCTTCAGTCTTCTCTGCTCCAAGCTAAGCAGACCCAGCTCCCTCAGCCTTTCCTCATAAGGGAGATGTTCCACTCCCTCAATCATCTTTGTGACTCTGTGCTGGACTCTTTCAAACAGTTCTCAGTCCTTGAACTGAGGGCCCCAGAACTAGACGCAATATTCCAGATGCAACCTCACCAGGGCAGAGTAGAGGGGGAGGAGAACCTCTCTTGACCTACTAACCACACCCCTTCTATTACACCTCATGATACCATTTGCCTTCTTGACCACAAGGGCAATTGCTGGCTCCTGGTCATCCTTGTATCCACCAGGGCTCCCAAGTCCCTCTCCTCTGTGCTGCTCTCCAAGTAGGCTGCTCTCTGCCCTGGCTGAATTGAGATGGTGAGCAAGTTCAGAGACTGCCATCCACACCAAAGCCACGAGGCAGGATACACGCAGTCCCGGATCAAGTAATGGACTTAAATCCACCTGAAAATCAACTATGAAAACCATCTCTAAACAGCAAGGACTTCACCACGCAGAGAAGCACGCACTGAAGGCAGACTAAAGGAGCACTCTGCACTTTGCTCTTTGGATCCATGCCCACGTAACCAGGACAGGTATTCTCAGAAAACTTTCGCTTTTAAAGGGCAAAAAATATCTGAACGCTTTTTTGTTCCTGAAATTTGTGTTCCTTTATTTTCTTTTTCTTTTTTTAATTAGAAAGTATTTTAAGGCTTATCTCTTCTTGGCTAACTTTGACCTTTCAGTTACTAATCACATAATTAGGCTTTGAACTTGTATATCACTTCACAGCTTCTCAAATTCCCACAGAGGCATTGGTGCTCCGTGGCATTTCCACCTCTTCCTACTTTTGTATGCACATTTGTGCCTCTTAAATACACAATAAATTCAGCCAACACAAGCATACTTTATACCAGCTGATTAGGCTTCAGGTTGAGGCTGAGGAAGTGCTTTGATGCAAAGTTCTGATTGTAGTAATTTTTAAAGTATTTGGTGGGTAATTCAATTCTTTGTGGGTTTTCCAGCTGCGCTTTGTAAAACAAAGATGAATCAAGCACTAAGGTATTCCATTTAAAGCTAGTTTCTTCTTGTTGAATAGGATACAAAATAATTCACTTTTAAGGTTAATTGACTTTAGATCAGATGTCATGACTCAGAGCAAACCTCTGGATACTTTTATCCAACCTCATTTTGAGAAGTCAGCAGAGATTGTTGTAAATCCTGGTGAAAGAAGGCATATTACCAGAAGCAAATAATTCCTCATGATTTTTATTAAAAATACAAGTACAAAAGAAGTATATTGTGAGAGATGCTCAGAATCCTGAGCAGACAGAAAGACGCTGCTATCTACAAAATAGATGATGATAGACAAGAGGTGTGAAAGAAAGTGCCCTGTCCTCTCTTCTGTAACTCATATTTATCTCTTAGATTAGAAGATGGAGCCAGAAGAAGTGTGCAAGAAAATAGCCTGTCCTCTCCTCTGTAACCTTTATTTATCTCTTAGATTAGAATATGGACCTACAATCTTTTCTCATAAAGGTTTGAGACATCACCTGGCAAGAGACAAGGAACAAGAGTATTGCTTGAACAGGGCATTGTTCACAGAGGCTCTGCCCCAGGACAGTTTAAAGAAGTTGATGTTCAGGAAAATTTTAAACATATGTACATACATAGTTGAAAGAAGCAACATGAAAAAAGGAAGTCAATTAGTTTTCTAAAGTGCTTTCAAATCTTGCTTAATCATAGACTCTGGGGACAGAGGAGGCTGTTGTCTAGCCACTTTACAGTTCTCCTATCTGCATGCCGTGACAGGGCAACATCCTTTAGAGATCACACTGAAGAGCTGGTTTGGGTTTTTAAGACAAGAGATGCTTTTCTGAATCTCATATTTTAACCCCTTTCACGTCTGTATAGGAGTTGATTTTGCTTTAGTAGAGAAGGGAGAACCTTGACAACATAGCAAAGAGATGGTTGACATGAAGATGACAGTTATGACATTTTGCACCAGAAATTCTCTTCTAAGATTGTCTCATACACTGTTAATTTTGGAAAGATCTGTACTGGCCCAACAGGAATGATCTGAGCAGTGCTGAGTAGAAGGGAAGAGAAATAATTTTTATTCCTGATATTTTGGGAGAGGAGTGGCTGCAGAAAGGGATCTGGGGATGCTGGTTGACTCACCCAACAGGAACCAGCAGTGTGCCCTGTCAGCCAGGAGAGCAAACCACAGCCTGGGGGTGCACAGAACACAGCATAAACAGCCAGTCAAAAAAGGTGATTTTCTTAATGGAATCAATGTTGGTGTGGCCTCACCTTTAGTCTTGTGTGAAGTCTTGGGCCCTGAAACATAAGAAGGTCCTTGAATCTGTCCAGAAGATGACAACAAAGCTGGTGAAAGGGCTGGAAGGAACGTCCTATGAGGACTGGCTAAGGACTTTGGACTTGTTTAATCTGGATAAAATAAGACTGAAGGATGACCTCATTGCTCTTTGGAGCTTCCTGAGTGAGAGAAATAGGGAAGGCTGTGTTGATCTCTTCTTCTGGCCATCCCTATGAATGTTGTAGGGTCCTTCCAAATGAAATATTCTATTCTACTCTATTCTAAAAGCTCCTTGTTTTCAGGGTAGTTTCTGGGTCATTAAAAGTATCATTTATACTATGTTTCCCTCATGAAAGTATAGTCTCAGTTTTATTGATACTTTAATATTGATACTTTCATACTTTGGGATGAGATTTAACAAGGCCAAGTGCAGGGTTCAACCCCAAGAAGCACTACAGGATGGGGACAGAGTGGTTGGAGAGCAGCCAGGAAGAGGGGGACCCGGGGGTAATGGTGGATAGTAGGCTGAAGATGAGCCAGCAGTGTGCCCAGGTAGCCAAGAGAGCCAATGGCATCCTGGCCTGGATCAGGAACAGTGTGGCCAGTAGGACGAGGGAGGTTATTCTTCCTCTGTACTCAGCACNGAATGATTTGCCACTGGAATGGGCTGGCCAGGGAGGTGGTGGAGTCACCGTCCCTGGAGGTGTTCATGAAAAGACTGGATGAGGCACTTAGTGCCATCATCTAGCTGATTGGCTAGGGCTGGGTGCTAGGTTGGACTGGATGATCTTGGAGGTTTCTTCCAACCTGGTTGATTCTATTCTATTCTATATGCTGAAAAAGATGTCTAATTTAATCTTATTTATTATTTGAAGAGAATAAGTCACTTAAAAGAAAAACAAGTCTTGCCTTCCCCCCCCCCGCCCCCCCCAAATGATTCATACCTAAATGATGAAAAATTGAAGATCATTATCAAAAATGTATGGACATAATGAATAAGACAAAGATATAAATCTTTCATTCTATATCCTTCTTATCGAGCAACATTTCTCACAGAAACAGACCAGTAGAAGCAGAATTACTAATTTTGAAGAATAAATCACACAGTTGCTTATTATTATGTTGCTGGTAGGTTGCATCAGTTCCTTCTTTCTTTTCTTTTTCTGAGAAAAATATGTCCACTTTAATGAGTAATTGGTACTGGATTCCTGTACAAGCACAAATCGTAATCTGCATTTGCTGACACTGATAGCTAAAGCCACACTAAAGGTATATGTAGCTGGTTTTTGGGCTGCAGGGAACAGTTCTGGATTTGTGGGTTTTTGGGAGGCTTTTTTAGTTTATTGTAATTGGTTTCACATTAAAAAAAATCTTTACTTAAACAAACAAAACCATTTCTACCCAAACTGACAGATTCTAGATTTCATTAGTAGGAAAGCCCACAGTTTCAGACTTGGAGCCTAAAACAGCTTTTCAGGTGTGTAACAATTTTTGATGTGCTGACCCAAGTGGTGTTTTCATTTAAGTGGCTCTTCCCATCTTTTAATATCTTTGAAAAAAAAGCCACTTAATGAAATCTTAAAATGTGGATTAACAAATCTTGTTTTGAGTATGAAGACATTTATCTTTCGAGAGATTTGGCTCAGAAGCTGATTCAATCTGAATTTGTAGATTTAACCACAAAAACATGGTGTGGTTCAAATATAAGCAACAAGAATTTCAAAATAACCTTTTGTTGCAGTGTTGTTATTTAGCATGAGAAGGAGATTTTTTGTAGGTTAGCATTTGAGACAGAACATCCTGGTTTTTTCCTGCTGCTTCAGCAATTTTGTTACTCAATAAATAAATTATTTATGAGTTTCTGTATCAGAATTCAGGAAGAAGTTATATTTGTGAGAAATAAGTCAAAAGTACCTGTGGAATTACTACTATGACTGTATGCTCATTTGTAGTATAAGGCTTAATCACCCCATGTTTCATGCCCTGTGGGATCTCAAGCTATGTTGAAGCCTGTCTGCCACTACAGCTGGTTTGGTTTTATTTTTAGCCAACTATTTCCTATTTATTATTCTCTACATATGACATTTGATACATGAATACTTCCTGTTCTGTTAGCAGTTCACACTGATTTGGCATTCTTCTACGAGCACACATGTTAAAGCCTGGACCACAGTTCAGCAAGGTATCTCAGCTAAGAATGCAAGTAGCCTCTGTGCTGAACTGCTGTGTTGGTTTGAAGCTAATTGGAATCTTTTAATGAGAGAAATTAGATTATTGATCGTGGAAAGAAAATAATGATGAGGTCTGTATCATTCAATGGTTTGCTGAAAGGGATAAAAAGCCAAAAAGTAAACAATTTGTCCCACTCTGTTCTGTGACCTTGCTTCTATTTTCTTTCTCTTCACTCTGCTCCAATCTCTCCGCTAACAACAACATAAGCTTAGCTGGTTCTTTTTGTTCATCAGTATAGGAAGAAAGTGGGGGAGAGAGAGAGGGTAGCTTTGAGCCCCTTCTGGGCAGTTTCTTTGTCTGGGAGTTTGCATATCAGTATTATTTCTCATTTGTACATAATTGTAAATACTTGTAAATATATTGTATATATATGCTTGTAACTTTTGCTTTGCTGTCTGAATTGGTCTGGTAAATCTCAATAGTGTGCGTAGGGAAGGTTCCTAACCCACCATAACTGCCTTAGTGACTCAAGGCAGATATAAAGTATCAGGAGAGTTAGAAATATGAGAACATCCGTCCAGAAAAGAAATACTAGGTTTTCATTGGAAGCTACTGTACCTCAGAACAATTTCTGCAGACTGTTGGCAGCTGTTTAAAGTATTTGAAACTCAGCAAATTTTTAGTAATGGAATTCTACTTTGGAACATTTTATTTTAAATTAGCCATATCCCTATCAATAACAGTAAGCAAGCTACATTCGTGCTTCCAAATAGCCTGGAAACAGATAGCAGCTGGATAGCCTTGGCAGGGAGATAGGACTCGATGATCTCTGGAGGTCCCTTCCAACCTCTACAGTTCTGTGATTCGGTACAACGAGGGATGAACGCTAAATATGTCAGGGCTTGGTAGTACAGTGCCAACAGCAGCACAAGAGTTGCGTAATCTGCCTTCGCTTTTCAAATCAAGCACAAAAGAAGGAAGCTACTTTGCATGGTTTTCCAGCAAGGAAAAGACTCACTGTAGATCAGTGTGCAAAAAATCCTTTCCTCGTTTTCCCTCGAAACGAAATATTAAACTGTATAATGCTGCAGTGGAAGACGCTAGATAATATTGTGGTATTTGACATTTAAGAATGCAGTGATAATATTTTACTAGGAGACTGTAGTGCCACAGCAGTGCTGCCAATTTTTGCAGTTAATTACAGTAACTTCCCTTAAATATTGAGCATCATTTTTATAAATGGAAAATCATAGAATCATAGAATCAGTCAGGTTGGAAGAGACTTCCAACATCATCCAGTCCAGCCTATCACCCAGCCCTATCCAGTCAACCAGACCATGGCACTAAGTGCCTCATCCAGTCTTTTCATGAGCACCTCCAGGGACAGTGACTCCACCACCTCCCTGGGCAGCCCATTCCAATGCCAATCACTCACTCTGGGAAGAACTTCCTCCTAACATCCAGCCGATATTTCCCCTGGCGCAACTTGAGACTGTGTCCCCTTGTTCTGTTGCTGGTTGTCTGGGAGAAGAGACCAACTCCCACCTGACTACAGCCTCCCTTCAGGTAGTTGTAGACAGCAATGAGGTCACCCCTGAGCCTTCTCTTCTCCAGGCTAAACAGCCCCAGCTCCCTCAGCCTCTCCTCATAGGGTTTGTGTCCCTATGATCTCTACAGGTCTCTTCCAACCCCTTAGCATCCTGTGATCTGATCCCCCTCATATGTCTAAGGGAAAAGAAAAATGCAGGACTATATTGACAAGAATGCCAGCATTGTTATTGTACTTTATTGTTCTATTCTGCTACTGTAGCTCTTGGTTGTTTGTTTGGGTTTTTTTTTGGTTGTTTGTTGTTTTTTTTTCTATCATGCTTTGTCTGACAGTAGGACTAACTAGCAAAACATGCTTCCTTGGAAAAATACTTTCCCATGTGAGTGTGAAGTTTCCATTCTTTCACTAGCAAAAGCAATTTTGTTAATCAGACTAAAGGTATTCGAGCTGCTGCTGGCGAGGCCTGTGTTAGTGGAATTGAAGTACCTTAGTAGATGGTGATGGTTGATGTTGGAGGTAGTTCTCTGATACCTGAACTCTATCTGTACTTCACTCTAGGTTTGTCCTAGCTGCCATCCTTAGATCCTTAGATAGAGTGTGTGTGCATCCACACATACTCACTATATGCATACATGCACTATGTATAGTGTCTATAGAGAGTATATATATACACATAGTGTATGTATACATACTGTGTGTGTATATATGTATATGTGCTATGTTGTATATATATGTACTAGCAGTATATATGCTATGCAGAGGTTATGTACATGTATGCACCATGCATAGTAAGTATGGTATTAAATACACATACCATATATACACTACATGCCGTATTCATAGCACATTTTGTGTATAGAGAACATATATACTATAGACACTATATTATTAGTGTATATACACTCTTAGTGTATATATATATAGCATGTATATGTATAGCATTAGAAGACAAACACTATTAGCATGAATATACATAGTATATTTAGCCCTCAAGTTACTATCCACTGTTGATCTTTCGAGTAGGCAATGCTGAAGAAGGGACAAGTCCAAGGGCAATTAAGAGAGACTTCAGGGCCTTAGGATGACTTTTTAAGGGATTGGGAGTGCAAGTAGTGCTGTCCCCCACCTCCTAAATCATGTGGGTGTGATATGGGAGTAAATGGGAGTAAACAATATTTTGAAAATGAAAGTGGCCAATGAGCACTAGCATCATTGTTGTGGCCAATGAATCCAAAGTTTCATGCCTGCACTGGTAGGACATAAATCCTGCCAGACAGGTTTAACCCTGGCTCTCCTGGAGTGAGTTAGATGAGCAAACAATAAGGATTTCACCCCAGCAAACCCTTGAGGGATAGGAGGCTTAGCACCACATGTCAGGTGTCTTGTGCTGCCCTCACCGTGCCTGCACAGTCAAAGGAGGCACGAAGCTTTGAATTCATTGGCCAGAACAATGGTGCTAGTGCCTATTGGCCAGTATGATTTCAAAATCAAGTATATAAAAGGGGATGATTTAGAAACCATGCCTTTCTACAGGAGCCTTTGTCTGCATCAGCCTTCCTGCCTTTGACCCTGTCTCCCACAGTGCCCTTCTGGACAAACTGGATGTTTATGTCATGAATGAGTGGATGATTTTCTGTGTTAGGAACTGGATGGATGGCTGGGCTCAAAGAGTGGTGGTGAACAGAGCTAAATCCAGTCAGCAGATGGTCACAAGTGGTGTTCTCCAGGGCTCAATATGGGAGCCAGTTCTCTTCCATATCTTTGTCAATAATGCAGAGAAGGGAATTGAGTGTGCCCTCAGTAAGTTTGTAGATAACACTGCACTGGGTGTGAGTGTTGATCTACTTGAGGGTAGGAAGGCACTACGAAGAGACCTGCACAAGCTGGATTGATGGGATATGGTTAATTGTATAAGGTTTAACAAAGCTAGGTGCTGAGTCTTGTACTTGGGTCACATCAACCACATGCAATGCTACAGGCTTGGAGCAGAGTGGCTGTAAAGTTGTCTGGTGGAAAAGGGCCAGGAGGTGCCAACTGATAGCCAGCTGAACATAAACCAGTAATGTGCTCAGGTGGCCAAGAAGGCAAATGGTGTCCTGGCTTGGCTTAGGAATGGTGTGACCAGCAGGAGTAGTGAAGTGATTGTGCTTGACACTGGTGAGATCCCTCACTACAAGAAGGATGCTGAGTTGCTGAAGCACGTCCAGAGAAGGACATCAAAGCTAGTAAAGGGTGTAGAGAACAAGTCTAATGAGAAGTGGTTGAGGGAACTGAGATTGTTTAGTCCAGAGAAGAAGAGGCTGAGAGGAGACCTCACTGTTTTTTCCAACTGTCTGAAAGGAGGTCATAGTGATATGGGGGTTGGTCTCTTCAGTATCAGGTGATAGGATGAAAGGAAATGGCCTGAAATTGTGCCAGGGGAGGTTTAAATTGGCTATTAGGAAAAATTTCTTTACAGAGAGGGTTTAGGCATTGGAAGAGGCAGCTCAGTGAGGTGGTGGAATCACTGTCCTTGGAGGTTTTCGAGAAACATGTGGACACAGTTTCAAGTTGTGCCAGGGGCAGTATAGGCTTGATTTTAGGAGGAAGTTCTTCACAGAGAGAGTGATCTGTCATTGAAATGGGCTGCCCAGGGAGGTGGTGGAGTCATCATCCCTGGAGGTGTTCAAGAAAAGACAGGGTGAGCACTTAGTGCCATGGTCTAGTTGATTGGATAGAGCTGTGTGCTAGGTTGGACTGGATGATCTTGGAGGTTTCTTCCAACCTGGTTGATTCTGTGATTCTATGATGTGGCACTTATGGTCATGGTTTAATGGCCATGATGGTACTAGGTTGGACTCGATGATTTTAGAGGTCTTCTACAGCCAAAATAATTCTATGATTCTTTATATAGCACATGCACACTAAATGCACTGCATAAAGAGTGTGTGTGTGTGTATATATATATATATATATATATACACACTATGTCTGTGTGTGTATACTATACACATACACAATGTGTACCCTACAGGCACATACACATTAGGGGTGTATCTCTTTCTCTCTCTATATATATATATGTATAAACATATTCACTCTGAGAAGAGGCAAGGGATCTACATGAGTGTTACCAGAGTGCAGGAGTGCTTCTGGCAGCCCTATGACCACCTGGGCTGGGCTGGCTGGGACCGGCAGTGAAATGGTGTGCGACCTCTCCAGGCCCTACTGCTTCTGCTACTGCAGTGGCTTCTCAGGACCATGGCTGGCATGGAGGCTGAGGGAAGAGCAGCTGGACAGAGCTATAGGCACTGCCCTCCTGCTACCCCATGTCTGACCAACAGAGGTGAGCTGGCCCTGAGGTTTATCTGGGTTCATTGCCTGGAAGAAATGTGTGGCTGTGTGAAGTTGTTACATGGACAGGCTATCTGGTGCTAGCTGTATTCTGTCTTGCTTTAAATAACAGTGCAATGCAGACTGCTAGGAATTTCATCCAGAAAGAGACTGGAAACATTTGGCCATGCAGCATTCATTTGCAAAGTAACACAGAATGCTAGAAAGCAAAATTGCTGCCAGCATTGGGGCACTTTCAGTGGTCTAACAGTGACCTTATTACGGCATGTCTGTACCAGATCTGACGTCAGTAGTACTCTCAGGGGAGCAAAAAAGGGTAAAGGTCCTGCAGATGGGCATTGGCAGGGAATTTCAGTCTTCCCTGCTAAAATACTGCTCTGAGTGGAAGTTTTGGGTGTTTGGTGGTTTGCCCTGCCTGAATTTTGCTGTGGGCTGGCTGCTCTCTGAAACTGCTCTGTGGATCCAAGATGCCTTTGAAACAATCACAATAGCCATAAGCATGTCAGATCTTGTAAATATACTCCTCTGACCTCTGCTTGTATATCTCCTGGTGCTTTCTGCCGAACCAAGAGGCTTTCTGACATCCAGACCCCTTCTGAGCCCTGGCGACAACCTGTAGTGCACAGAGCTCATGTAAAGCGGACTTGTGTCTGTGCCAAGGGGAGGTGCTTTAGGGAAAGGAAATTTTCATCATATTTTGTGGATACTAGATGGCAGTATTGCATTTCTTAAACAATTAAAGTTTAGTTAGTAGAAAACAGGAAGAATAGCACCACTGACACTCTGAAGAACAGAATACTGTCAGTAATGGAAGCTCATATAGACAAAATAGTCAGATAACTAAGATACTATATTTACTGAGGGCTAGCCTGGAACAGAAGATACATTATACTTTCTTCTTGGCCATGCACATCCTTACTGCTCATGTGAGTTAATAGTTGGTAATAGGACTGGTCATACTTTGTGGGTCTTCAAGATTAGAGCCATGATATAGGTCCCCTTTTTGGAATGTATAGCACTTAGGAGTAACAGTACTTCTGTGAAGGGTGTGTGAACCTTATTACACTCACTTCTGGATTTGCATCTTATGCAATTTTATTACAACTGAAAGAAGCAGACTTTGTTATCTTGGTTCATGTATTAGTGGATAAACATTCACATCACTGGGTTCTTGATCCAAAAGAGTACTCCAGCAAGTATTTAGCTCTAAGCATGAGTACTTCATGGTTTTAATAAGATTACTCATATGGTTAAAGTTTGACAGACAATTAAGAGACTTTCTGGATCAGGGCCTAAAGCAACCATTGAAACTTGGCAGTCTTCGTAGAGATGCTGAAGGTTGATTAACTTTTCTAATCACCCTCTACTCTTTGGTTTACGTGGTGGCTTCAGGTTATGACTGATACTGCATGATAACTTAGTCATGCAACTAGACTCTCAGCTGTGTCTCCTGCACTAAGGGACAACCTTTAAAGATGTGAACACAATGATTCCATAGTGTAAGTTGACCCCGATAAGAGAACCTGAGTTCTCAGGTGGGTTTGATTAGCTTGATCCCCAAGTGGTAGGGCTCAGGTAGAGGGCTGGCAGTCATGAGACTCATCACAGCTGACTTCCAAGCTTTGAAGAATGGAAGTGGCAGAAAAGGAACTCTCAAGCAAAAGAAAGAGTCTTTGGTACAGTTAGAGATAGAAGAAAGATCTGACTGATGGCTTGGGGTAGGCAGCTCATTCTGATGGGTATCTGTAGCTGGAGGCTGGAGTTATGTGACAATTTTGGATCCTGATCCCAGCTCCAGGCAGTGGAAAAGAGGGTAGGAAATTAATGGAAGATCAAAGTCTAAAGATGGACAAAGGTTGAATTTTCATGGCAGTGTTTGCCTTGAAAGAGAAGGTAACAAGAGAGCTGCTGTCTGTGTCTATTAGATTTTACTCTGGAGAGGATGAACTCTGACAGGAAGTTGAAAGATGATCATCTCTGTTCTGCAAAAACCAGAAGTTTTCCTTGCTATTATGTGAGTAGATGTGCCTGAGATGACAATGTAGAGGAATGTGAAAACTGAGACAGCAATTGGTCTTATGAGCCTGGAAAGTTTTGTTTTCCATAGGATGTGTGATTCCTCTCAATATTCAACTGAAAAATGTGAGAGAAGTCATAACTTCTTTTGGTTAAAATATAAGATGAACTAATATAAGATGGCATGCAATCTTGTGAGCTTTTATTTTGTGGATGTAATGCATCAGTTCCAACTACAGGATTTTTCCGGTGCTTTATTGCCTCTTGTTGAAGCAGGTACACATACTTGTGACCCCAGCTGTAAGCAAGAGTTTAAGTGTATGTAGAAGAAGAAAACCTATATGAATACAGATTATGTTTGTAAGAACAGCTGAAAACTTAGGGCTAAACATGAAAAACGTTTGAGAGCTGAGTCTTCTACTGTGTAACTAGTACAGAGACAGTCAATGCTGTAACACAAATTCTGTTTTTATCCTGGCTGGAATATTGATATTCTGTGGGTCACCAGGTCACTGTTTTATGTTTAGTGCCAAGCAAGACTTGATCAGTTTTTTTTACAGTCATCACAGGTTTATAAAGTAAACCATCATGTAACTCTTGTGCACATCTCTTCTTTTGGAACAGTTTAATTTCTGATAGCATCAAATGATCAGCACTGAAATTGGCCATACATTGTTTGGTCTGGTTTTACTTTAGTTTTCATTTTTCCTTTACCATGGAATATTTTGACACTCCCCAAACTTCCAAATTTCTATTTGTTAGTTAATTGAAGCAACATAGTTTATTTTCAGTAGAAACTGAATTTAAGTATGTCAGAACTGTATCTTTCAGGGCTGCTCTTGTGCCTCCCAGGAGTTGCCCTTCAAATAATTCCCGTTCTTCTATCTGGACAAGACTGAGTTGAGGTCAATATAGCTTATGTGCTTCATGTCCTTCCTATTGTAAGGTTTGCCTCATTCCCTGAAGTTGCTTTGTCTTATAATACTTGTTAGGTGCTACAATTTTCCAGCAGAAAGCAGACATAACATTTTGTAAAACTTCATGAAGTAGAGATCCTGGAACTGTTTTATTAGAAAACGCTTGAATTGACAAACCAGACTCTACAGTCTAAGACAGTATTGTACTCAATGGGGAAAAAAAAGAAACCTAGAGTGTTCTGTACATCTTCTTGTTGTACAACCAGCACCTCTGCAGCTGGAGTCTTCCAATAGCAAGTTTTGTAGTTGTAGGTGCATCTGAATGACAAGTATTGATTAATACTAGAGATGCTTGACTGTATAATCTAATAATACCATGTAATTAAGAAAGTGACCGGTTAAAATAACACCCAGTGCTGCTCCAGTTCATACACCTTGCTAATCAAGAAAACACCTTTTTTATTACATGTACACTTAACATTTTTTGTGTCTGTACAGTGCACATCTCCAATTTCTTTAGCATGCTTGTAAGCACATAGAATCTGCAGGCATGCTTATGGAAATGTTACCTGAGTTTGCTGTCACCAAAGTGAAAGGACAGCTTTGTAGTTTACCAATTGAAAGAGCTGGGCCAAAAGTCTTCATGCAGTCCATCTGAGTCATGCCTGGAGGTGTGGTTGCAAGTCAATGTACTGACCAGGGTGGTGAGAGGTCAGGAACACTTGCCTGTGGGGTTTTCTGGTCGTTGGTTTGCAGTAGTTTGTGCCAGCTAATCATGGATAAAAGGAAGCAAACCACAGAATATTTATCAGGGTGGTGAACAATCAAGTGTAGGCATTTTGTAGGTGTTTTGCAGGCAAAATACTACAATTGGTGGAGCTTTTTATGGTGGTACAGGTTAAGAATATACATCAGAGAAGCATGAAAGATGCAAGATGAAATAAAAAGCTTGAAGTCCTGACAAAATTTAACAGCTTCATCTCCTCTTCTTTGGATAGCCATGCACGCCAAGAATAGAGAATGACTGCCATTTAAAATTCCCCAGAGTGGCTTATACCTGAGCTGTTAGCATGTGTGCCAGAAGTTGGAAAGCAGAGATTTAACTAAAAGAACTCAAGGGTACTTGAGCCAAATGGCAAAACTTGAAAATAGGAACACTTAAAAATCATTCCTCTTGCAGAAGCTTTAATATAGTGGTAAAATGTGAACTGTATTCACAGCTACAATGCCAAATGGTGAGAAACATTTAATAGTAAAAATGCCAGTGGGATTTTGATTTTGGGTTTAGTGCAAATATCAGCACAACCTTTAACTATGTACTCTGACAGCATATCAAAACAGCTGTAGTTTGTGATAAATAATGCAATCATCTGAAGTGATTGAGATGGAGGAAGGGGTAGGGATATTGTGGTTTTAAAATGTTCTTTTTCTTTTATCTTTTTAATATTTTTTAAACAAAGTATTACATTTCCTGGAAAACACAGCTTTTGAAGGGCAAAATTATCTTTGTCAAAATTGGGATTTGCTTCCCTATTCTGAGCATAGGAGCTCCAGTTTATTGAAAGCAACTTCATGGATTGATTTCTGAAGGAATTATTGGAATAGTTGCTTCTGAAGTCAGATAAATGGCCTGTTAATTCATTCATCGCAGTATGCTTAGGTTTTTTTTATTTTTGGTTGTTTTAAATTTGTGATCTATGGAAGAGTTGTTTTTTTTTTTTACTGAGTGCAGCATGTTTTGTTTCAAGGTGCTAAGGGACAGCTGGTACAGTGCTGGGAGGGAAGAAAAGGCAAGAGAGACTTGGTGAAAGAGAAATGGCAAACCTTTTTATTTCATAAGACTTTTTGAGTGTTCTGATTGTAAAATCTAGCTAGCAAACTAATACAATAAACTTAAATGGTACCTGGACCTGAGTAAGGCATTTGACTCTGTCCCACATGACATCCTGGTCACCAAACTGCAAAAGCACAGACTGGATGGGTGGAGCACTCACTGGATAAGGAATTGGCTGGAGGGTCGCATGCAGAGAGTGGTGATCAATGGCACAATGTCCACCTGGCGACCGGTGACAAGTGGTGTTCCTCAGGGGTCAGTGCTGGGACCAGTGCTCTTTAACATCTTTGTCAGTGATATGGACAGAGGAATTGAGTGCACCCTCAGCAAGTTTGCAGATGACACCAAGCTGTGTGGCACAGCTGACTTGCTGGAGGGCAGGGATGCCATCCAGAGGGACCTGGACAGGCTGGAGAGGTGGGCCCAGGCCAACCTCATGACGTTTAACAAGGCCAAGTGTAAGGTCCTGCACCTGGGTCGGTGCAATCCCAGGCACAGATACAGGCTGGGTGATGAATGGCTGGAGAGCAGCCCTGAGGAGAAGGACCTGGGGGTCTGGGTCGACGAGAAGCTCAACATGAGCCGGCAGTGTGCACATGCAGCCCAGACAGCCAACCGAGTGCTGGGCTGCATCAAGAGAAGTGTGGCCAGCAGGGCAAGGGAGGTGATTCTCCCCCTTTACTCTGCTCTCGTCAGACCCCACCTGGAGTACTGTGTGCAGTTCTGGAGCCCCCAATACAAGAAGGACATGGAACTGCTGGAGCGGGTCCAAAGGAGAGCCACGAAGATGATCAGAGGGCTGGAGCACCTCTGCTATGAGGACAGGCTGAGAGAGTTGGGGCTCTTCAGCCTGGAGAAGAGAAGGCTTTGAGGAGACCTTATAGTGGCTTTCCAGTATCTGAAGGCAGCCTACAGGAAGGCTGGGGAGGGACTATTTACATGGTCTAGCAATGTTAGGACAAGGGGGAATGGGTTTAAGCTGGAAGAGGGGAGATTTAGATTGGATATTAGGAGGAAGTTCTTTACAGTGAGGGTGGTAAGACACTGGAACAGGTTGCCCAGGGAGGTTGTGGATGCTTCCTCTCTGGAGGCGTTTAAAGCCAGGCTGGATGAGGCCTTGAGCAGCCTGCTCTAGTGGGAGATGTCCCTGCCTATGGCAGGGGGTTGGAGCTGGATGATCCTTGAGGTCCCTTCCAACCTAAACCATTCTATGATTCTATGAAGTACAGGGCCATTGGGTGTTTGCTAACAGTAATCAAAGCAAATTTTTCCAATTGGATAAATTGATGATGATCTATCTTGGGCTCTCTATAGGAGAGCTGCTGTCAGTGGATTTTCCAACAGTAAGCAAGTTTCTCCAAGATTTTGAAAGCTTACCAAAATCCTATGACTCTCCTCTTTGCCTATAAATACTACTTTCCAACTATGATTTTATTTTTGGTGGTGCCGGGGGTGTGAAGGGAGAAAAGTTGTCTAAATGTTTTCTCTGACTTCTTCCTTGGTTCTTTTCCTTTCAAGAATTGATTAGGATGACTAATTTCCTAGTCTGTGTCTTGTTCTCTTAGGCTATGTCAAAGCTTCAGAAACCCTGCCACTGTGTCCTGCACTTTCCTTCCAGCTTGCACGCTGAGGTTTCCTACTTGTAGATGGTAGAGATGGTGAGCAATTATTTCTCACTGTGATAGAGAATTGGGATGAGGTCAGATCATGAGCATGGGAAACACTCTGGAGTCACAGCTAGGTAGAAAAGTGGCTTCCAATGCCTTTACTCTCTGTATTTTTTTAAACTGATATGATTTTCATCAGATACAGGTGCAACACACTGCAGAATTAAACTAGAGTGTTAATACTGTCAGTTTGACAACTGTCAGCATCTTAGAGTGCTGTTTACGTTGGGGCAATGAAGCATTTGACACTGACACTCTGCTCTCTAAATTGAAAATACTTGGTATTTGATGGGTGAGCCACTCAGCTGGTAAGAAATTATCTTGATGACAACATTCAAGAATAATGGGTAATAGCCTGATGTCCAAGTGGAGACTATTGATGAGTAGTGTTCTTCAGGAGCTAGTACTGAGACTGGTGCTGTTTAACATCTTTATCTGTAACATAAACAGTGGGATTATTGATGATATAAAGATGTGTTTTACATGCTGGAGGGAAGAGGTGCAGTCCAGAGGGACAGTGACAGGGTTGAAAGGTGGGGCCAGTGTAAATCTCATGAAGTTCAACAAGGCTGGTTGGAGAACAGAATCATAGAATCAGTCAGGGTTGGAAGGGACCACAAGGATAATCTAGTTCCAACCCTCCTGCCATGGGCAGGGACACACTACCCTAGATCAGGCTGGCCAAAGCCCTGTCCAGCCTGGCCTTAAACACCTTCAGGGATGGAGCCTCAACCACCTTCCTGGGCAACCTATTCCAGAGTCTCACCACTCTCATGCTGAAGAACTTCCTCCGTTGGTTACACAGGTGCAGTTGGTTTGTGTTTTCTCTGTTCCTCTGCTGTTGCATATGCTGGTATTTTTATCTGTTTTATTTTGTGTAACCTGATATCCTGGCAATAGAGTAGCCAATTGCCCTTATCTCTGCCTCCCAGATCCTTTTCCTTCTTCCCCGCCCGGAGGGAGGATGTGGTGGGGGAAAGCAGAAATCCCTCTGTCATGCATGGACTGCTGAGGCTCAGCTGCCAGCTGAGTTAAAATGAGAACATCTGGCAATAAGAGTATGTGCAACTTCAGCGTGACACTTGTATTGGAATGATGCAATGATGCTGTGTGGTACTGATTCCTGACTATTGTATTTGCACCCCTAAATACACTATTGTCTAATGATTAAAAAAATCTATTGAGATGACAATTGCAGTACAGGCAACCACACAATTGTATTTTTACTAGATCTTGTCTGGCACCCTGATTGGAATTACCAGTGTTTAACTAAATATCACTCACTGGTTTCATCCATCTTCCAAACTTTTGGTTTTGCTTTGTTGTTTGAGAATGGTAAGACGCCTCACTCCAGAGCTTTGCAACATGACTCTGTCCCCCTCCTGAGGTTCTGGTATGACGTAAGTCCTATAGAAAGTACAGGGGGACAACACCTAGAGATGGTCTGCAGACTCAAATGGAAGCATACAGGAGGGCTGGCTGTTTTCTGCAGTGTCATTTCTACACTGGGGAAGTTTCTCACCACAGATAATGAAAGAAACTTTATGTGTATCTGTAACTCTTGACCTTGACATACCAGAAGGGGGCAGTTAGAATAAACTTATTGCTAAACCATATGGAATATGTTCTGGAAAAACAAAGTGCATTAATCTGGGGAAAATGCAGCTGTGCAGCACTTTGGCATGTGCAGCAGAAGTCCTACCTGACGTCAGTTCTGCTTTGTGTACATACTGTACAAACTGGGAAAGAGCACATAACACAGCGTATGGTGTGCTGGATTATCACCTCCTTCAAATCTCTAGGCTGAGATCTCTAGGTACATTTATCTACATGTACCTTGTCAATTCTGTACCAGGTCATGACCAGTAACAGGATGATACCTTGCTGGAACCAGCTGTGCTGAAGGGAAAGAGAATTTAATACGAGTGGAAGTAAGGAGACAAGAGAAACAGTTTAGCCAGTTATGACTTTTAAATACAATCACTCAATTAAGACTTCAGCCTGACTTATGTTAAGGGTTGCTGCAACCTCCTTATGCTTACAATGAGTATTGTCAAAGAAAAATGTAGCAATGTTAGTAAAAAGGACACAACGTCCTTCAAAGTTAATTGTGGCTGCTAACCTAACATGATATACTGATGCTTTAAAAGAAGGCAAGCAAAATAGAGCCAAATATCCGTACAGACCTGGGAGATGAAAAGATTGAGAGTAACCTTGTGGAGAAGGACGTAGGGATATTAGGGAATGAAAAATTGGATGTGCACTGACATATGTGTGCTTGTAACCCAGGAAAGCAGTTGTATTCCAGGCTGCACAGGCCAGCAGGTCAGAGAAGTGATTCTTCCCTTCTACTCTGCCTGGTGAGACACCACCTGGAGCACTGTTTTCAGCTCTGTTGTTCCCAGCACGATAAAGATACAGACATCTTAGAATGTGTCCAGATGACTCGAATACTTATCCTAGGAAGAAAAGCTGAGAGTTGGGGTTGTTCAACCTGGAGAACAGAAGGCTTCAGGAAGACCTTGTGGCAGCTTTTCAAAATAAAAAGAAAGATTATAAAGATAGACTTTTAAAGATAATCTGTAGTGACAGGACAAGGGTAGATTTAGATTTGGCATAAGGAAGAAATTCTTTACTGGTGAGAATGATGAGCCGCTGGCATAGGTTCCCAGCTAAGTTGTGGATGCCATATCTTTGCAAATGTTTGAAGTGAGGTTGGATGGGGTTTGAAGCAATCTGATCTAGTGGAATATGTCCCTTTCTGTGGTAGAGTTGTTGCACTAATGATCTTTAAAATTCTCCAAGCCAAACAGTTTTATGATGAGGAGTGCAGGTAGCACACTGCTAACTGCTGTGAGAAAAAGAGCTAGACAGGCAGAAGGGTAATTTCTGCCCTCTGCAGCACAAAATGTGCCAAGGAATTACACAACTAGGATGATTTAATATGAAGGATTTTTTTGTTACTGTCTTATACCTAGTAAAATTGCCACTCTCACAGTTATGATGCAAAGGCCACTGCAAGTAGCAGGTACCAGCTTTCCTTGGAGAATATATTTCCAGCAATCTGAAACAAATGTAGAGATTTAGCAAGTCAGAAAATGGAAAAGGCTAAACTTTACCCCACTAACAATCAGGCTGAGCAGAGAGTGCAGGGAACAGCGGGTTTTACTCACAGAGGTGAAATAGGTATTCAACAGTGATCCCTTGCTGGATTCCTCTGCAGAAGCAGCCTTCTGATGCTACAGGCAGTATCCAATAGCGTATGTCCACACGGCAGACTTCCAAGGCGAATGGCAAAGCCACCAAACTCGAAAACGTATTGAGCACTTTTTCCATGGGTTGGATGACTGTGTAACGATGCTGCCTCAGCAGTGGCAGGGGAGAGCCAAACTGCTAGAGTCTCCCCAGTCTGAAAGGCAGCCAGGAAGTTGGCTGCTGATATGGTCTGAAACTGGTCAGTCCAGGTGCCATTGGCAGCTCTCTCAAAGGACCCCAGGGCTTGCCAAGCCTGCAAGTTTGCACAGAATGGTGCAAAAGTGGGGAGAACCATCCAAAAGTCAGGGACAGTGTAAAACCAAGAGCCTTGCAAAAAGGTAGGAGCTGTCCAAAAGCAGGGATGGTCCAAACCAGCAATTCTATCATGGCAGGAACCTGTCCTGCCAAGCACTCTAAGGTGGGAGCTCTTTCTAGGCAGAAATCTTTCAAGACAGGAACTCTCAAGGCAGGAATATTTTCAAGGCAGGGAACGCTTCCCATTCTTCCTTGCTCTATTTAAAGTTTTCTAGACAAAGTGTCCATTTATCATTTTATACTGGGTATGAAAACCCAGCCAATCACCGGCCCAACTCCAGTGTGGGCTTCCATATGGGTCAGCACATGTGCAGGAAAGTGCCTTTTGCTGTAAATGGAAGAACTCAAGATGGTAAAAATGATCCTGCACTTGCCTATTTTAAGAAGAGTTTAAAAAAACAGCCTTGCTTGTGAATAGAGCAATTGATTTCTAAACTGAAGACTAAGACTTCCAATGGAGAGTTTGGATTTATTGGGTCACATTTGGAAAAATGAGAAAATAAGACAAAAAGGTAATGTCAGAAGAGATAAATTATATGAGAAGTGACTTTAAGATGAGACATATTTTTACTCTGAAATGTTACTTTTTTCCCCCCCATACAACAAAGAAGAGGAGACTGAAATTTAGTTAGTTTTATTGTTGTTTTGGTCTATTGTTGGATTGCTCTTGGATTTGTTGTTTGGTCTGGGTTTTGTATTTTTGGGTTGTTTTGGTAAATAATATAGCACTTTACAAATTTGCATGGCTTCCAGACTACTCTGGAAGTAATTTGCATGGCTTCTAGATTACTCTGTTAGTCACAGGAGTAGCTTTACCAATGCGGTAGGTAGAGAGAGGTAGAGTGAAAGAATCACTTTTTGTACTTTATGTATTTTAAGTCTGTACTTATCTCCAAATACTCATATATCTGCAGACCTTTCAAAGCTGGAGCAGGAGGCTTATTGCTCTCCTTTCTCAAATGAGTACGGTTTGTTTCCTGCAGGATGATTTTTGCCTCAAAGAAACTTAGGTTGCTGTTCATATGTAACCAGTGGCAGTCCATAAATTCCGCATCAATTATCTAATTTCCTGCAACCCTTTCTTGCTAGAGACGTGAGAAGCAGCACAAGTTTGCATGGGAAGCTTGTTTTTCTAATGTTTTGCAAAGCCCACTGTCATAAGAATTTACTTATAAAATTTTTATTATGGTTTTGCTCCAATTTCAGTACTGTTCTTGGATTTGAAGTGTACACCAGTTCATCAGCCAGAATGCCTTTCCCTGGAACATGTTTTTCTAATTTCAGAGCAGAAAGTGCAATAACTTTTTTTTTTTAGCTTTGTGCAAGTCTGTCTTCATCTTTTGTTATCAGATCTTATTGCACAGCTACCCTCTAAACTGCATATTCAGTCATGTCAAAAGGCTTTTGCTTAATGACATGCTTGTGAGCCAAAAAATGGTTAAATATGTTTGAGTGCAAATAGTTCTCAGTTCTCGCATCCTCATTCCATATTGGGTATTTTAAACAACTCGTTTGGAATTGAGCCCAGTGTGCAGCTTTTATCAGTATTATACTGAGGCACATACAGTCCTTATCTACAGCAAATATTATCTTGCACAGCCAAGACTGTCTTCTGCATTACAGGAGCACTGTACAGAGCAGCTGGATTTCTGTAGTGGCAGTCTGAATGTGTGTTGCTTATGCATGGACACACTTTGGGCATTGCTGAAAGTTTCAGAGTTGCAGTACATGAGCAGATTTCAGAAAGCATGGGTCTACAGTGGTCTTATCCGCATGTATGAGGTGTGTTTGCATTGCAAGTGTAGGTTGTGTGTCCAAAGTGCTGTGCATGCTAGAGTTGCCACCCATGCACATCACCCAAACGATTTATCTAAGACTATTGAGGAAACCTAGCTGGAACTTCATCTCTGCTCTCCTGCTAGGTAATTGGATACAATCCCAAGCACAAATACAGGCTAGGTGGCAAATGGCTGGAGAGCAGCCCTGAGGAAAAGGACCTGGGGGTCTGGGTTGATGAAAAGCTCAACATGAGCCTGCAGTATGCATGTGCAGCCTAGACAGCAACTGTGTCATGGGTTACATCAAGAGAAGCATGGCCAACAAGGCAAGGGAGGTGATTCTCCCCCTTTACTCTGCTCATATCAGACCCCATCTGGAGTACTGTGTACAGTTCTGGAAACCCCAACACAAGAAGGACATCAAATTGTTAGAGCAATAGTTAGGGGAGTGTTGCAGAGGCGAAATTAATTGATGCAAGATGATATTTTCCAAAATTAATAGTTTATTAATTTTGCTATTCAGAACTCTCACCATTAATTTTAGTAGTATTTCAGTTCTCACACTGTCATGGAAACATTCTATGGATAATATCTCGATCTAGTAATAACCAGCAAAATATATGTAAACATTAATTGAACTGGAAGAGAAGGTTCCTGCAGTCAAATACTGCTTGTGGTCAATATGCCACTTGCCCAGCAGATGGGCTCCATCTCTTTCTGCTCTATGGCAGAAGGCAGTAGAGAATTACAAAGAGGCATTTAAGCATTTACTCACAGATTATCATTATTTTTACCCTCGTGGGGGGCTACTCACAGTCCAGACAGTGCCTAAATGCTTTCAGGGGACTCTGTCATGTTGGACGTTAAGGCTTGAATCTTCCTGGCTCCTGGGGAAAGGAGGCAGACAATCTCTGACCTTGTTCTCCTGGCTTCTTCTGGACAATCTGTATACACATCCAGGAATTTTAGGCAGGACCTTCAGGTGCAGAAGGCAGGATGTCATGCAGTCTCAGCACGATGTCACACTGGCCACACAGGCCGATCGCTTGCAGACATCCAGGGTCTGTTCCTGGTAACTGGCGGCAGTGGAGTTTAGCAGGCAAGCAATAAGGCAGTGTGCAATAGCAGCAGGGCTGGGCACAGCAGAGAGAGCAGGGAAGCAAAGCAGGGAAGCAAAAGCAGGTTGTTCACCTGCATATCTCCTTTTTATCAATGTGGGCCAAGATTAATTGCCCTTTGGGCATAAAAATAGCCAATCAGGATGGCAGTTAGCCAAACCATACCATATTCGGCAAAGCCACAGGCTCACTTCTCCCTAATTCGGGAAAAGCACAGGCCTTGCACTAGGCAGGCACAAGCTAAGTGTATGCACCTTGTTTACCACAGGGTCCTGGGCAGGCCAGAGCCAGTGGCTACAGGTTTTGTGTCTGTTTCCCACATTTTCCTCTCTGATGGAGCAGAAAAACATGCCTAGGCAACGCAGGACATGTATAAACCTATTTTGGGCCTACGAGACCTACCACAACAAGGAGTCCAGATGAGGCCCATGAAGATGATCAGAGGGCTGCAGCATCTCTGCTATGAGGATAGGATACAACAGTTGGAGCTCTTCAGCCTGGAGAAGAGAAGGCTCCAAGGAGACCTTGTAGTGGCTTTGCAGTATCTGAAGGGGGCCTACAGAAAGGCTGAGGAGGGACTGTTTGCAAGGTCTTGTAATGATAGGACAAGGGATAATGGGTTTAAACTGCAAGAAGAGAGGTTCAAACTAATGTTAGGAAAGGGTTCTTTACAGTGAAGGTGGTGAAACACTGGCACAGGTTGTCCTTCCTGGAGGCATTCAGAGCCAGATTGGATGAGGAGGCCTTGAGCAACCTGTTCTAGTGGAAGATGTCCCTGCCTATGGCAGGGGGTTGGAACCAGATGATCTTTGAGGTCCCTTCCAACTATGGTCCCAAACCATTCTATGATAAATACACTGCATCAGGTGCTGCTAATGCCCATTATTGAATCTACAGTTTTTACCCACGTGGATCAGTTATGCATGGACATATTATAAAGTAATCAAAAATTGTTGTGCTTGTTGGACAGTGAACCACCTTGAAGTATATTGTCCATTGCAGATGTGAGAACATCAGCACTAAGCTTTTGGTTAATATCAGCTCTTGCTGACATCTCATGAACACCCAAGTTTTTCATATCATGTGCTAGCAGGAGTCATCCTTACACCTGTGTGTGTAAGAGCAGCTTGCTGGGCTGCCTGGGGTTGCCATAATTTCAGCACTCAACAAATGTGGTTTCTGTGTGACTGAACTATCTTCAAGTTCTCTACTTCACTGTAGGCTTTTGCAAATTTAAGGCAATCTACCTGTCTCTTAAGAAGGAAGTTAGGTCTTGAAGAAAGCTTATAAAATGGACTATGTGTGTGGCACATGAATTGATTTGTGTGGTGAAAAAGCTGAAAATCTTACTATAACATAGAGCTGAGGAAAACTCTTGTAAATGTTAGACATAATTGTTATAGCCTTGAACACGACTTTCATATGTGCCTGTAGTTATATAGGAATAAAGCTATTTCCATATGATGGCAGAATATAGGTATCATACTGTATCAGAACCTTTGTGTTTATCACAGTATCACAGTACTACCAAGGTTGG